>MU227918.1:911524-922756 GCA_018584345.1 Thuja plicata | reverse complement strand
TTATTTTTTTCATACAAATATGGTTCCAAAAATGTAAACAGCGGATCAAAAATTTCACAACATTAGTCATTTTATAGAGAAAAAGCTTGTGTGTTTCCCAAGTAGACTAAGGTAAATTCTAACAGAGTTGAGTAAATTCTGAATTTTGTAATAAATCGATAAAAAGAATAAATTTGTTACTTTAAGCAATTTGCAAACCCAGAGGCATACAACCATATTAAATAACCAATTTTAGAATTTCTCGCGTGAGTAACCATTGTTTAAAAATAGCCCTCGCCTTTCACACTACTATTGTATGTGCAAGAATATCATTGAAATGCCCTAAAATTCTTGAAAGAAAGTCACACAATATGTATTTTGTTAACTCATACAATTCAAATAATAGAGAAGAAGAAATGTTGATGTTGTATGTAACTATACCTCCTAAGCACTGTAAATTGAAATTGGTTACGGAGATAAGAATCGATTGTCATGATTTCTCTGAAATAAGGAATGTCCCACATGATTGTTGCGAGTTCTTCAACATGCGCTGGGCCAATTTCAACATGCCCTTCCATCCCTCTGGATTCAGAATCACTGAGAATTGCAAAAAAAACTCAAACATCAGTGCACTATTTCAATGGGATTGATTTGCAGTGGGACTACACATAGATTCACCAACCTCTGGGATCCTTGGCATATATATTGCTCATCAATACACTCTCCAAACATTCACATTGCTATCCAGCGTTTGGTGCTGAGTGCCAGACTCGAGTGCACTGCTCTCTCATCCACTTCAACATGCTCCACCCAGGTCACATGTTTCACCATTAACATCTGTTTGTTCAAACACGTCTTTTGTCAAACAAATTGGGATGCTAAGATTATCACGAAAATGTTAAGAATATTATATATCTTATATAAAAATGTAACAGTTTTTTTGTTTCAAATGCATCATAGAAATGTCAACTGATGGGATTGATCCTGTAAATATAAAAAATTTGCATGCCTTAGAATAGCCATTAGGCATTTCTTGAATGCGACAGCCGGAGGGCCGACTTCGGAATCTTATCATCTTTGCAGGGTTTCCACGTAAGTTGTCCAGAGAAACATCAATGACAACCCATAATCCTTCCAAATGGTGCTTATAGTACCTCACCAAGTAATTCTCATGAGTGGGCACTAATGGCGAAGGCACATGAAACTCAACATACATCTGCAAAAAAAACATTTCTTTATTAGGATTAAAGATCTTGAATCTTGGAATGGGATACACAACCTCCCCAAAAAAGAAAAGATAAATCATTTCCACCATTAGTGGCATTAAGACCATTCAAAATGAGTTAGGATTTCACATAGCACTTGCAAGGCACCATTGTAATTTTCTTCCACGCCTGTCGAGAAAACATGCACCATTGTAATTTCCTGCCATGCCTGTCAAGAAAACATCCACCGTCAATGCCCTTGATATTATACTGGGAAACACTCTCGACCATTGGTTCTACAAAGACCAAAAACACACAACTCACATCCTCAATCCATATTGTTTTATATGGATTATATCAAACAGGAAATATTACACACAAACCAAATATTTAATGTAAGGTGCTATAAAGGCTTGTAGGCAAGCGACGAGCAGCCAAAAGAGTGAGAGGAACTTTCTATGAATTGAGAACTCATATTTCTTAGAAATTTCCAAATCTCTAGAATCTTGACCAGAGGCAAGTGACCAATCAAATGCATGAACAAAGCTTGAAAGTGCAAATTGTATCATACGGAGCCCAGATTATATCCAGGGAACCTTCTTCACCCTGCTCCAAACAGAATAACTTGAAAATCTCGTCCATCTAGATTTACGGGATTCTACACAAATTTGATAGAAAGAATGGTTCAGGACTGGACAACGTTTGACATAGCTTGGGAGAGAATATAATGAGTTTGAGAAGAAAAAAAAAAAGTTTGATTGGTGTTATGAAGACTTTGAGTGAATTTTATTCTAATTTGCGTGCACATGAATTTGACCTTAAAAATTGTTTAATGACAAATAATTACATTTGGTTTATTGTTACTGTTGCATCACACTGTTGCATCTGTATGGCAATAAGAGATGATGTTGATGACTATTGTGTGCTTTTAGGATGGTCTACATGGTTTTCACTGCTTATGCTTCTTTTTCTACAAATGATAATGGGCTTCAGCTCTGAACCCTCTCTGGGATCCCTCTTACTAGTTGATGGGCCTTCCCATTTCAACAGAGCCTCTATTTGGAAAATGTTTTCCATTTCCTTAGGGACATCCAGTCGAAGGAGGTAGGTTCCTATACCCATTTGGGAATATTCATCTAGCAAACATTTGAACAAAATCCTGCTCACCTTGTCACTGTGTTGGGTGATGCAAATGAAAAGGCTGATGATAGATAATACGAACCATAGTGCAAATAAAATTGAAGCCCTTAACCTGCTCACCTTGATGCAAATGAAAATCTAGACAACAGATTATACGAACCACACTGCAAATGAAATGGAAACTCTCTACCTGCGTGGCAATTACAAAAAACATTTACATATTAGGAACCACAACAGATAATATGAACAATACTGATTATCACAGAGTAATAGTAGTAGCATCACACTCACATTCTACTTGCGCTGAGGTATCTTGTTCAAAGGCTGCTAGATGGAGGATCTGATCCCTTTGAAGGAGACGATGAAGGTAATACATCACTACATTATGACACCGAAGGTACAAACAATTCTGTGAAAACAAAAATTATTGAAACACTAGTAGTAACATAAAAACATTTTAAAAATACTTCAAAGACAAGTGTATAGACATCCGAAAGAGAGAGAGAAACACTGAGAAGTGCATTTCACTATAGAATAATAGTTAATTCCAAAAATATGGAAATCTTGTATAATACCCTTTGATGCAAACCTATTTGGTCTGATTGTTTTCTCCTTTGAGTTTATGCGGAAATACCTACAGGAAGTATTTCCAAATCACAAATGTTAGTTTTGCAGAAGAAATGGATCAAAAATTATATACAGGAGAAAATCGCCAACGAGATGAATCAGAGGAAAAGTGAACACTATGAAAGAAGTTAGGTTTGAAATGATATCTTGTTATTTTAAACAAACGGTTACGAAATGATTTTAAACAAACAGTTATGTTGTACCTGTTTGTAATCTCAACCAAAACACTTATGCAGATTTCGTCCAATATTCCCATTCCACAAAGCATTAATCTCGGCATTACAAGTTTCCATTTTGAAATGTTTAATTTGGATTAAACTTTCCAATGGTTCTTGTGAGAGTAAATATATTTGAAATATTAAAAAACACTTCAATGTATATGAATGATTGAGATCACACAAGATTTCATCATTTAAGGAGATTCAAGGAAAAAGTTTCACGTATAACCGAAACTTCACGTATGGGAGGTCTCCTCACTCCAACAGAAGAGCCTCTTGGCTAACGCCTCTCGACTAATCTAATATATATTTATAATCAATAATATATGTGAAGAGATTTTTTCAGAGTGTTTATATATAGAGAGTTGTTACAATCCAACATAGATAGTGTTAATAAATGTTTTTAATTATAATTAGAATTCTATTTTGAATAGTAACTTTAATTCTAATTAGATCATAATTCTAATTGAATAATAATCACCCTTTTACTCTAACAATAATCACGACTAAATGATTTATTCCATAATGGTAATTGAAATGTAAACCTAGCTAAACTATAGCCCTATACATATCCCTAACTCTAATTGAACTCTAATGTTAATTAAACCCTTTTCATAATTAAAGGTAAATATTAAATTTAATTGAATGCTAACCCTGTTTGAAACCTAATCCTCATCATATTCCTAACTCTCATTCTATTTCCAACCCTATCCCTAACAAAATTTCTAACCCCAACCGTGATCCTAGAGTAATTGAAACATTTTCTAATCTAATTGTAATGCTAACTATATCTCTAATTAGAATTTTGATCATAACTTGAATTCTAATTGTAACCATAACCACAACAATAAAAGTTTATGATTATAGTTAGGTCCATTATTTACTTTTGTATTACACATTGGTTTATGGTTAGACTTAGTTAGGTTAAGGGTTTATATTAAGTTTAGACATAAAATTAGGGTTAGAGTTTTGATTGGGTTGGGAATGAAGTTAGTATTAGGGTTCAAGGAAAGGTTAGAATTAGAGGTAAGAATATGATTAGGGTTCAGGTTGGGCTAAGGGCTGGGTTAGGGATAAATTTAGCATTAGAGGTAGTAAATACATTTAGGGTTAAAGTTAGAATTAGAATTAGGTTATCAATGTGTTTAGGTTTATTGTTACCTCTAAGGATTAGGATTACGTTAGAAATAGAGATAAAAATAGGGTTAGACACACAACTAGAAATATGGTTATAAATAATGTTAAGATTAGTGTTAAAGAGACTATGAATTAAATTTAGAGTTAAAATTAAAATTAGTTAAAGTTAACATTTTTTTGTTTCTTTTAAGCAAATTGCTACCAAAACATAGCTATAATTTATTAAACCGTTAAAAAAAAGTTACAAAAGTCCATGAAGAGTCATCTTGAAATTTTAAATGTGCCATCCTAGAAAGCATAAAAACCAACAAACATATCTGATTCAGTCTTTCCTATATGCCTACAAATCCTATTTTCCTCAGTCAAAACTCTATTCTGTATAGCCAACCATGTGAAACCGCTGAATTGAGGAAGGATGTACGAGTTCCAGCACCAATCTGAATTCCATTAACATGCTGCCCAATCTCTACTCAACGCCTCATAACCCAATTTGGCAGTATATCTGCCCGACTTGGCCACACGCCAGAAAATCTCATCCTCCCCGTCAGAGATTAGAATGTGCCTAGCAGCTAGTTCGCTTTGCAGAAGTCCATTCAATGCAGCGCCTAGGATAGAGAAGTCTTTCTATTACACATGAGAAACATCTCCATACCTAGGGATGTGAAGGTAGTTGTTGACTATAGTTCCCCGAATTCGCACAGTAGCTTCCATTACTGACTATAGTTCATTACGGCCATCCCAAAGAAAGTTCTTTAATTTCTTATTCATTTCAGAGCATACTTTTCTGGCCATTTCCAACGCAGACATCAAATATATTTGCATTGCTGGCAGTACAGCCTTAATCATAGTGATACGACCTGCAAGAGTCAACCACCTGCCTTTCCAATTCTCTGTTTTTCCCACACACTTTTCTATCACGTCAGCCCATAATCTACTTCTGACCGCTCCACAGAATAATGGTACACCAAGATCAGCTACTGGGAGCATTTCTATTCTGAATCCCAAGATTGCCAAAATTTGCCTTTGAGCAGACTGTTCTCTATTAAAAACATAGATAATCAATTTATCCTTGCTGACCTGTTAACCAGACAACTTACAGTAATCTTGTAAAATAGCATTAATGATCTCTGCTTCATCAGATGCCTCCTTCCCGTACAATATGGTATCGTTTGCAAATAATTGATGTGAAATTGGAGGCAACGAGTGTACAATACTAACACCCCGCCAAATTCCTCTCCTATTTATATCAAAAAATTGCCTACTGAGAGCCTTGGCTAATTTATTATAATATGGGTTAGTAGTACGGTTTGGGCCAGTGTTAATCATTGTGGACAAAGTTAGGGTTAGAGATAAAATTAGGTTTATGGTAAATGTTAGAGATAGAATTAGGATTAGTGTTAAAGTAAGGTTAAGTGTTAAACATAGAATAAGGGTTATATATATATATAGTTAAGGTAAGCATTAGGGTTATGGATGAGGTTATGATTAGTATTAAGGTTAGAGATAGAATTAAGATTAAGTTTAGAGATAGAATTAGGGTGAGCAATAGGATTAGAGGTACAATTTAATAAACCCTTAATAATAACTATAATATTATGTTAAATTTACTTAATATCAACTCTAGTTAATCCCAAAATGTAACCCCTACTACACCTTATCTCTATCCCTAATCATATCCCTAACTCCAACTGAGTATTCTCATATAACCGTCATGAACTCTAACCTTAACTAAACCATATCCTTAGGACAAATTCTTGTTGAATCCTAATCCTAATTAAATCTTAATCTTAATCCCAACTATAACCCTAATTAGGCTCTATTATAAACCCTCACTATAATTATAACCTAACTCTAATTAAATCATACTTGTAATTTAACCCTAACACTAAATCTAATTGAATATTAGTCCAAAGTTTAAATAAATCATAACCTTTAACTTTAATTCAAACCTAACCCTAATTAAACTTCAAATGAATTTTCACTCTAATTAAAACCTATCCAAAATGCCTATCCTAACACATACCCTAATTAAATTATAATTGTGTAAAACTATAATTGATCTCTAATTTAAACCTAACCACAACCTATCAACATTAGGGTTACAAGTAGAGTTATAATCAAACCCCACCATCTAGTTATTGGATAATTAAATAATAACCCTAACATGGTCCTAATTGGACCTTACATAATTGAACATTGATCCTTATAATAATCCTACTAAACCCTAATTACAATGTAAATTAAATTATAACTCTATTTGAATAATAAAATTAAACCTAACTTGGGTGAGTTTGGTGAGCTCTTAGAGAGGAGATGAGCAGGAATCAGAGCGGCAGATGATATCCAATTTGTAATGTTTCAATGAGGAAAAATCTAATTATGATGATGATATTAATGGCTCTAAGAGGTTTTAGGAAGTGTTGATTTTCTCACTCATTTCTATCATCCCTCTATGTGAGGGCCTTTTTCAAGTGTGCAGGATTAGGGCTTCTTCCTTGTCTACTAAGGTTTTACATTGGGGTTGGAACCCCCTTTCCTACTTTAGACCTATTTCCCTTAGTGAGTGACTATGTGGGAAATCCGTTACCATTCTTTTTCCATTGCAACCCTAGTTGTTGTCATCTCTTTGGTCATTATATGGTGACTACCTACATGCATTTTTATTCTTTTTGTCCTTTTTGAGTTGTTGTAGTTGCACTTGAGGTTGCCACTCTAGTTTGTCATAGGCTCTTGTGGATCTTTTGGTGGGTAGCTCTTCTATTTCTTGGGAGATGCTTAGCCTTGTTTCACTTCTATATTTTTTCAATAGTGTCAGGGTCTTGGTATCTTAGGAGGATGGTTGTTGTTGTTGTTGTTGTTGTTGTTGTTGTTGTTGCTGCTGGTTATGGTTTTGGAAATTCCTCTATGGTTAGCATTGTTGGTCCTATATCTTTTTCTTGGAATGCCTAGATCGTTGGATGCGTAGAGCTACGAAAGGGGTTTATTGTTTTGGAGATGATTTGGGGAGGATTTCTATGTACCTATTTTCCCTCTCTGGATGGGTCTTTTTGTGCAATGCATTGTCGGGCTTGGAGGTTCTATGGACTCCCATAGTCTTTATAAAAAAAACCAAATTGTGGGTGTTGCACTTTTATCGTCAAAGTGGAAATTTTCCCTTTTTTTGCTCCTACCATCTTTTATTTTCTTTTGAGTAGTTTTTGGCTTTCCACTGGGGCTTTTGGTGGGTATGTTCCTCTTGGTGGCAAGGTAGTTACTAGTAGTTTCCAAGGGTCAATATCACGTTGTCTTATTCTTTGCTAGGGTTTTGTTTTTATTTGGGTTCTGATCATCCCTTCAAAACCTAGTTTGTCTTTTCCTATTCTTCTCAAGTGGTCTTTTGTTGTTCTTGGCTGAGGTCTTCCACATAAGGCTTATGTGGAGGTGAATTCTTCCCCTATAGAGTTGGGTTTCTTCTTTTGACTATGATGTATATTTAGTGAATTTTTCTCTTGTTTTTATCTTTCTTGTTCCTTATTGAGGTGGTAGCATCTCTTATAGAGGTGGATATTTTCTCGCGGATGGAGGTTGATTGTTTCTCTATGTGGTCTTCTCTTAGTTGTAACTTCTCGGATGTGGGTTTGAATTCTATTTGGTTTTCCCTTCTGGTTTTCTTCTACTCTATTATTCTTATCGAGGTGATATCCTCTCCTATTGAGGTGGAAGGATCTTTGTACTTGAGGACTTGTTTCACTATTGGAAGGTCTTTGGTAGGTGCAACTAGTTGGTTTTGGGTGGCATTTTAAAACCCATCTTGAGGGTTTGGGGAGTCTTGGGAAACATCTCTATCTCAAGGCAATAGGAAACACAAAAATGAAACAGAAATTCATTAAATGACATGAACACACTAGGAACACACTATAACATAAGTTTAACCTATACATCTACCTCAAATTTTCAATATAGATGATAGAAAATAAAATAACTTGAACACATAGATATAAGAAATATTTTATTAATAAACAATAAGGAAGAATTTACAAATCTTGATGTCCTCTTTTCTTAATCAATATCTCTTGCCAAGGAAAAAAATTAACACCCTTCCTCTCTTTCTTCCTCTAATCTTCCTTTCTTATTTTTCACTTTCTGTTGCTCTCAAAATGGACATGTTCCCATCATACCTAACTACTTTGATCATTTCATATGCTTGCAACCATCTATTCCTCTACGACATTTAATTCTTACTACCATGAGAACCTATCCATCCATCATTCCTTCTCCTCTCTTAATGCTTTGTTTGTTGAGCAGAAACCCATAGCTAAATAGTCTGCTTGAGGATGACTTCTCCATCATAGTTACCAAAATCTAGTCCAAATTCCTTTTTTTATGCCCCCTTAGAAACCCATCCTCCCTTAAAAACCCATTGTCCCTTAACTGTCGATGCCCTCTGGAAGTTAACACCGAATTCCAATAACTACTATTTCTAATTGGCATCATTTGATTGCTAACTCCCCCATTTGTTTAACTTGTCCATGTTGACAAAATATGTATAATGTGTTTTACCTCCAAAGTTAAACCAAAATTCAACTACCTGAAGAAAATAATGTTTAGGTGACTCCATGCTCCTGTGCTATCTTGCTTCTAGATACTTGGGAGGGTTAGTATTGTTCAAAGGGTTCTTCAATGGTTAATCTCATGTTGGTAGATATTAAAGTTTGGGAAGCGTGTTTATATCATAATGTTTAGGTTAAGGGAGCCTCAAAATACCTTTGGTTCTTTTTTCAAAGTTAAAGGGAATGTTTTTAGGCTTTAACTTTGTGTTGTAGCTTGAGCTTGATTTTATGTTTTCTTTATAAGCTACCTTTTTAGTTACTATTAGGTTTCTAGTTTTGTTTGTCGAATCTTTTGTAGTTTTCCATTTGTGTGTGGGTTCCAAATCTCCTTCAAAATATGTTTGTAAAGAGTTTCAAGGACCATTCAAAACTAATTTTACCTAATCAAAAACATTAACCCTAACTCAAATTTGATTCTAACACCAACTCTAAATATTACTTGAATTATAACCTCATTGATGGCTAGTCTTAATATAATACTTACTTAAATGTAAAGCATAACCCTTACCTTAATCATATTCAAATGTCAAACCTAACATTAAACACAAATTTATCCTTAATAGAACGTTTACCCTAACTTTAATGGTTATTGTAATTGAATCACAAGCTTAATTAAACTATAATATTAATTACACCCTATGCTAATTGAACTATAATATTTATTTACTGCATATAGAGATGGATGCACACAAATTTTACCAAGAGCATCACCATACCAAGAGCACCAATCACTCCAGAAATCTTGTGGCAAGTTTCTTTCAAACAAACAGGTCTGTATCTTCCAACACTGTATTGCAGATGTGAATCATTAAACTTTTCAGTTGAAGGCTTCGATATCACTATGTCATTATGTTGGGTTAAGGCATTTCTTTCTTGTTTCATACCTAAGCGCCACCTAGTATCCCACCAAAGAAAGAAATGGCATTAAACATTAAATATTAGTTCATGGTCTATGAATTTCAAAATCTGAGTATTTTTATATTCTATTAAATAATATTTGTTTGTCTTAAACGTCATACATTAAGGAAAAATTAAGCTTGCAAAATGTAAGTCAATTTTGACTATTTAACTTCTTCTTTTTTTTGCTTAGAAATCAATGTGATGTTTACAACCAGAATTAAAATAAAATAATCTCATAGATTTAAACGCATTCAATAATTTGAATCTAACAGAATAGAATCTAAGGCCTCGTTTGTTTGCGGGAATATGACTGGAATTGGCAGTGTATTTTCCAGTTTCGAGCCGAATCCACCATTTGGGTTGCAAAATTTAAAACCTGGTTTGTGTTTTCAAATTCTCATTTTCGTTGAACTTCTAGAAGTTCCACTTCCATTCAAATAGGTAGAATTCAAATTATAAAACCCAAATTCATTTTTTATAGATTGTATTTTATATGGTGTCGGGTTCGACAACATCCGTTTCGGCAGTGTTTAAAAATTAATAAAATTGGGAAAAGTTTGGTGCAGCTATTAATGTAAATGTATTCGTCTGCTATTAAATTAATTTTATTAATGATTGAAATAGTAATTATTTTAATACTCAATGTTGTAAGTATTTGTTTTGAACAAGAAATTGAATTGTCTTCGCCAATGGAGATGTAAGGGTAATAGTGTGGGTTTTGTTTTGTTTTTATTTTGGTTATATCTGCATTAAGATATATTTAATTTTGTTTGTTTTAATTTATTTTTCAATATTAAACAGGTTTAAATTTATTTAATATTTTATAGTTTTATGTATATTAATTTTTTGTTAATAAACATTAATTTTTAGTATATTTTAGATTTTATTATTTTAATTTATGAAATTATAATCTTTGTCCTATTATTATTTTAGTTTATAAAGGTGACATTTAATGACTTATATTTTATAAATGTGACAACTTTTTTATAATGGTTTTAAATCTAATTCCAATTCTAATTTCGAAGCTGGCAACCAAACCCAGAAGATGGATTGTCTCAATCATCTTCCGAGTCAACCAAATGGTCCACACTATCTTCAGAATACACAAAACCCGAATTTGAAAACCTTATTTTGAGATAATCAAATTTTGAATCGAATTCTGATTCCTCAACCAAAGGGGCCTAAGTGGTGATTCCAATTCTCACGTTATCCTTGGAGCTGTAATGAATAATTATATATCAATGAATAAGCTTTACAGATTGCAAGTATTGAAGTTTTATTAAAGCGAAAAGCCGACCTTTTATATCGTGGAGGAAAGGCCGCTGCAAGTTACAACCATTTTATATATTTTATATCAAGCTTGTCGTCATCTGTGGCCATTGTGCCTATGACCACGCGCCTTTAGGCATTCCAAGTCAAGCCGACTTTCTCTCTGTT
>MU227918.1:876696-911456 GCA_018584345.1 Thuja plicata | reverse complement strand
TTCCATTAAGACACATTCATCCATGCAACCCCTCTTCCCTCCTCACTTTCCATCTTTTTCAAAAACCAATATTTTAGTCGCCACAGTTGAACACACATTAACTTCCCAGAAGATAAGAGCATGGAAACTTCATTTTCCTATGGTTTCAATTATTTAAAGAATTTATTCCTCACCACTTACCATTACAATTCCATAGAATTTATTCCTCATCACTTACCATGAGAATTCCATAGAATTTATTTCTCACCACTTACCATAAGAATTTATTAAAATTTTAAATTCAAACTCAACAGACAAATAATTAAAATTCAATATCTCCCAATCAACACATTCATTTTTTTAAACAAATATTGTATCTATAAGAAAATTCTCCATGCATTAATTTCAGAAAATAGTCTATTATATTTTTTCTTTAGGTGCTTGCCAAATTCCAAACCCGCATCTGTCAATGAGTTTATAGTTGGAACATTCCTTCAACTATTTTTAATATAATTTTTGTTAAGTTAAGTGATATCAAATACACATTTCTATACAATTTTACATATTACATGTATCATAAAATAAATTTCTAGTTTCTCAATTTATTTATTTTTGTCTTTGAATGTAAAAAATCAAAAATTATAAAATGCATAATCTTTTTTATTCTATGAGTGAGATATGTGTAGATGAAGTTCTGCCCTAGAATCCTTTTGATCACAAGCACAATCGAATTATGGTGAAACTTGATGGTTTCTTTTAGCCTCTTGTCTGTTATTTTGGGGCCTCCTCCCATGATTAGATAGAGATAGTGTTAAGCAACCAAGAGGAAATGACTATGGAAAAACATCATATTATTAACAAATTGTATATTTACAAGGATTTTTCCATGTGTATATACTTCTACAAATATTCTTCTATAATTATTAAATGATATATATATATATATATATATATATATATATATTGATTAGCTTTTTAAAACATTAGTTTTCTATATAGATTTGTCCAAATTTATATACTTCTATTCTAATTAATATATTAATATTTATGTATATATATAATTCAATATGCATATTATTTGTGCGAAACATATAATAAAATTATAATAGATTGTTGTATAGTTTCTTCCACAATAATCTATCCTTTACCCTATTGTGTAATTTTATATTGTTTATTCATTTATACAACTAGTAATTTTTATGTTAAGGGGTTTATAATTACATACAGTTTTCCATATTCGACTATGTTTATGTGTTTATAGAAGTTTATACAAATGTTCATATTGAAAGAGAGAAAAATGAAATAGATGAAAAATTAGAATTAAGGGAAAGAATTAAGAAGAAAGGAGAAAGTTGACATTTGAGGTATTGCTAAACAAAAGAAGGTAATAAAAAGAGTGTAGACTATGTATAGAGAGCTTCAATAAGAACAAAATGAAGATTGATCAAACATTGAATATGACTAAAATAATAGAAAATCAAACATACTTAGGAAAATATTTAAGTTAAATATTGTTCTCTCTATCCTAATAACATTTCATTCTCACATAGATGTTGAACATTTTTAGTCAAATTTTGATAACTCTAACTAACCAATATGATAAGTGTAAACCTATTGATACAAAGGAGTTGTAAACACATGTATAAATAATATTAATATTTACTCTATAGAAAGGCACAACCTAGGATATATATTTCAAACCAATCCATACATATTTTAGCATAAATACTTTTGTTTCTAGTTATTACAAACTCACTAGAAAAGAGTTAAAAAATTTGTTTATGTTGTCTTTTGTTTTTTTGTCATGTTATAAGCTTGTTTTTGTTGTCCTTTGGCTCCCGACTAAAATGTTTATGTTTTGGGAAACTATTCTAGTTATAGTTGGACTGCTCCATGTGATCTATGGTTTTTGTTTGTTTTGTGCATTCAGATATCTGGTTCTGACCACTTGGTTAAGGGTTTTTGGTCCCTTCAAAACCTATTTTTACTATAATAAAAAAACTCACTACAAAAGAGGAACAATCCATTCCATTGTTTAGATTTATGAAAAAAATGACTTTAGATGTTTCATCATATATGGTAATTATAATGCATTTAAAAAATATCTATTTATATGTGGGAATATTTTATAGTGGATAAAGGATTAAAAATCTATTTTTATATTTTTCACAAAATATTGTCAAAGTATATAGATATGTAAGATCAAATTGTACACTAACCATTTCATGTCTTCTCTACATTAGAAATTGGTCACCAGTGTTGTATAATTGAAACTATAAATTATATGATAAAAGTTATGATGAACATAGAGAAAAAAAAATTTGAATAAAATTACGAAATTAAATAAACAAATGACTAAATATCATATTTCCATGTATATACATATATGCATCCAAAGATGAAAATATGTTAATAGATTTGTATAGGTACAATTATATAGCACACATAATAGTTGAATAATTAAATGGTTAGTCATATCCATAGCTACATATGCATATATAAGGTTATATACATAAACACATATAGTTATATGTACACACATCTAAAGATCCACATTTCTATAGATAGCTATATATATTATTCCAACTTTACAATTACCTTTCACAATCATGTACAACTATATAGAACTTCAATGTTAAGATGTTATATGGCAGAAAAGGGTAGGATAATTGGCTCGAGAGAATTAAATTTTAAGATGGAAAAAATGGGAATGACCAGAGAAATAATTAACCCCAAGGTCCTAGAGGGAGAGGATGACCGAATTAAGTTTGATGAGCTCATTGACCCGTCTATGGTGGTGCTCAGCGATAATACTAGGGAGTTTGACATGAATCTTCTCAATAACACTAGAAACAACATTCTTGACCAATATAGGACTATCAAGTGGATTTTCCATGAGGTGGAAAACCTCAAAAATAGGGTTAAGGGTACCAACAAGGCCAACAGGGGTATTGTTGCAGAGGAACAGAGTAACCTGAGTACCCAGGTCAATAAGATGGAGGATAACATGACTAGGGTTGATGCCACCCTAAAGAAGATTGTAGAAAAAATCTACAACACCATGAAAGCGTCCAGGGAACACACTAATACTTACATTGACAAGCTGGACAAAAAGCTTGAGGGGAAGAAAGTGACCAGAATGGTTGAGGATTCAGACCAGGAGCCTGATCAAGGTTTGGGAAAGAGAGCCCGTGCTAGTGCCAAGAAGACCAAGGACAAGGAGCTGGAGAAGGACATCCATAAAATCAAGGATTCAATGGCCAACATGGAGCTGATGGAGGCCGAGATTGCCACTCTTTTGGTGGACCTTTCTTGAGGTTTCCTGGTTTTTTTAGCTATCTCTGTTTAAATCTGCATTTTTAGATGCTTAGCTTATTTTTTTCTCTGGCTTTTCAACCTTTTTTGGCCTTTTGTTCCGATTTTCTTAATTATGCTTACTATGTTATCTTTAATCACCTTGTTCTGGGTTTCAGGAACCCTGTAAAACCTGTTTTACTTAATCAAAAACTATATAGAACTATAGATAATTGTATGTATAACTCTATATTTGTCTAGAAAACTATAAATTTGAAGGGCTAAAACTTCTACAAGAAGGGTTAGTATATCAAATTATTATAGTTATATTTTTTTGTTTCTTATGATGTTTAATGTTATTATATGAATTAGATTATGAAAATTATTTTCTCATTAAGGGACAACTAGTTTTATAGGGACTAGAAACCCAAGATACAAAAAAAGAAACAAACACCTTGTTCTCAAGATAAAACTAGTACACAATGAGATAGGACCAAAACATCAAAAACCAATAAAAGATAGGGGATCACACACCCCAAAGAAAATTGTAACATCTTATCAAGATTGAATTTTTTCCTAATGATATTCTCATTGATATCCTTAACTTTCTAACTATGCTATCTAAAGGGGTCATGTCATTTCACTTACTCTCCAATCTGGTTGCAAGTCTCAACATGGAAGAACTGGTCCCAGTCTCCATCTTAGTATCCTTCTCCTAAGTCCTATCTCTTCTCCTTTTCTTCACTCGTGTGTTCTCCGCATTGCACATCTTTGTTACTTTGACACTTCTAGAATAGGATGTAGTCTTTCGCTTTGAGAGATTATGAACTACCACCTCTTGTTCATTTAATTTCCACAAACCCACACTGGTGTCCTTCATAGTTGTCTTGCTAATTGCCTCTATAGTATTTGACTTCTCACGACTCACCTTACTAGTTTCCTCAAGTTTGCTAATTTTTTGTTCATGATCCTTCTTGAGGTCATTGGATTATAAAAATTTGTTATGCTATTAAAAATGTATAATTAAAATCATACTTGTGAAAGCTAGAAATTCATGGGAAAATTGATATTAAATTTTGATATTTGAGATAAATTTGGACATTGATCTTTCTCATTGCATAAATGTCATTCTTTTGATGAAGCATCCCTATCCAATCAACTATCTTAGTGTTACCACATGTTTTAAACTTAAGGTAGCATGTAACTTTTTTTATAAATTAATCTCCATGTTTATATTTAATTCTTGAAAGAATTAAATATTATTATTATCATGCAAATTAATTATATGTGAAGCTGCCAAATTTCAACACTACACATAGTTAATACTTTAATGAATTAATTATAATTTCATTGTGTGAATTTTACTTCATACAAGATTAGATGTGGGTGAAAATAAATTACATGGGAATTAATTCTTTAAAGAATTAATCACTACAGTGTAACTATGTAAGATTCCCATGAAATGGAGTTGTAAGTGGGGTGAGAAGAAGTTACAGGTAGTTACCCAACTACTTGGATGTGATTTATTTAAAAGAGAAATAGTTTTGATTGTAATGGGGCTCCCTCCTCCACGGGAAAGATTGTAACCAAAAGAATTTTATGCAAAGTGAAAATATTTTGATGGGTTTCCTCATGAAATTATTTCTTTGAAGTAGTATGTTTACTATGACATGGGAAATGACCTGCGTGTCACCTTAAGAGGAATATTGATGAACTGTGATTTTATCAATATTTGAAATTATTTTGTTGAAGATTATAAAATTATTTGTCATCTTTTGGCTTTGAATATTCAAAAATATTAACATTCATTTCAATTTCTATTATTATTTATACCAAAACTTATTAATAGTTTGTGTGGCATTATTAAGTTATTTTGTTGGCTATAATTATTTAATTTCTTAGAGAGGAGAAATTAAATCAAATATACCTTTACATATTGAGGGAGCTGCCCATTTATGAAGAGGAAAATAATTCTTCCGTAATGATTTACCTAATGTTAGTAAAGAGTTTTCATTAATCATTAGGCAATTTGTGAGGAAAGCATAGTGGCAATTTCATTTACTAACAAGTTTTGCTGAGTCTGCTGGGGAGTATTCTGACGAGCACCGGGCTCTTAATTGTTATAATCCATCAAAATGGTGTTACCACACAATCATGTATTTCCCATACTTTAGCCCAATCTAGGTTTTGAAAACACACAAGAAGATCTAATTTCAGACCTAGCTACAACAACCTAGAAATATAGACGTAGTTATCAATTGTTCCAACAAACCCTTCAAGTGTTGGAATGAGAAGAAGAAATTGTTCAACGCTTAAGAGGCGTACCCATGGTCCAGGAGGGAGTTGTAGTAGATAGAGTTTCTCATGACCCTGTGATAAACTAAAAGCTAGTTTGGACATCAAAGTTGGATGAGAAAAACTATACTAAAGGTGATCGAAGAAAAGGGTTGATTGATGAAGACTTTGAATCTTTGAAAAATCTAAATTTTGCCCCTGATTCTAATACACCCAAGAAAAATAAAACCAAACTCTGTAGTAGACCTTCCTCACCTCTTGCCATTCCTTTTGTATCACCTGTTGTACAAGATGTTATCCCCCAAGTGTTGTAATACGTTGCATTTTCAATACTCAACCTTTGAATTTTAGTTTCCCAATCATGGCCGCCAACCAGTCATGGGGTCAAAACATATTTCCTTTGAACCTAGGGAAAAATTCTCATGCGGCTTTACTGAAGGGCCCTAACACAATCATTTTTAAGTTACATGGAGATGGAAAAATGACTACAAAAGATCACCTCAACACTTTTTACACTGCATGTGGTGTTATCTGTGTTCAAAATCAAGAAATTGTAGTTAGACTTTTTGTGACAACTTTGATAGATGCGGCAACTGATTGGTTTATCCATTTACGTCATGCCTCCAAAACTGATTTGGATGATATAAGGAATGCCTTTGTGGCAAGATTTAAAAACCCTGATAATGAAATCTTGCTATTACTTCAATTGAGCTGATTGAAGAAGGAGATACATGAACCTATGCAAGAATTTGGGGAAAATTTCAATAGGATATTATAGAGGATCCCTACAAATTTTGCACCTACCAATGAGAATAAGAAAATATTATTTCTTAACGCAGTGCCGCCTGATATAACTTTTCATCTACTAAAGGATGGAGTGGAAGATTTAAATGCTGCGCAAAGACAAGCCATTTAGCTTGAAGACATGTTCATCATAGCAGGGAAGTGGAAGGGAGAAGTTCAATCTTCGGGCATGTCCTCTTCTACTCCGATAGATCCTCTGATGCAAAGACTAATGAATGACATGGCGATGCTCAAAAGGCAGCAAAATCAAGCTGGTTCTCCTTATCAATCTCCCTATTAGGATGTCATTCAAAATCAATACAATCAGTCTCATGGGAAAATCCCTCTCTTAATAGGTTCATAGACTAAGCTGCAGATTGAGGCCCCACCTAAAGAGACCATGTGTTTGTTTCCCTTGACAACTGATCATGACGTTGAAACATGTCCTCACTGGTTGAGTTGTCTCCAAATAAATGCAATGAAAGATGCTATTAGGATAGAAAAGTTTCAAGAAGAAAAGAATCCTTTTGAGATCAGACATTCTAGTTCTTTTTATCTAGAGTATGAGTCTGATTGTGAAAGAGGGGAAAATATCCTGGTGATTTTGCAAGATCCGTGATGTGCATTCCTTACTAAGAATGAAAGGAACCAGAAGTTCACTTCTGATGCTGGTACATCCGAGTCTTATCCCAAAGGAAAAGAGTCTGGAGGTAGTGATGCTTCCCCAAATCCAAAAAGGTCAGTAGTCAGAATTCTACAAAGAGCTAACACAACCCTGTCCCCTCCTTTTGATTTTGTCAAGTTTTGTAAATCTTCCTCTATCTCAATCTCTCCGATCGAGTATCTAAGTATGAACCCTAAGGAGCTTGATAAAATAATTAAATATGTGAAAGGGGAAACAAATTCAACCACCGAATTCAATAAACCCCTCATAAGAGAAACCACTACAGTCGAAGAGCCTCCTGGTTTTGTATCTGAAGACACCCCAGAGACACCTGAAGATCCTCCTGGTATTAATACCGTAGAAATTGAAATAGAAGAGAAGAAGCCTAACCCTTTCTATGTCTGTTTACTTTTAAATGGGAAGAAACTCAGTAATTATATCATAGACTTAGGCACATCTGATAATAAAATGCCTTCCCCAGTTTCCACACTACAACATTTGGGGTTGAATTTTGACACCAATTTGCGATGGGACTACCATTTGTGTCTTATTTTTGTGTTTTTTCCAAGTACTCCAGACACTCTCATAATAGCGATGGTACCGTCATAATTTTGACACATGCGTAATTATAAACAAAAAAATAAGTAAAAAGAAAGGCTCATTTCTAATTTTCATGATTTCATATCGCAGTGCCGGAAAAGGGCCCTAACTGTGGAAGATTGGAATCTTTGTATATGGCAGCCATGACTTGAGGTAGGCATTCAACCTTTGTATTCTCATTAACTCAATTTCATTTTGATGGAATTTGTTGATTTAATGGCACAATATGAATGTTAATAATGGAATTGTTTACATCTTTTCATTTGGAATACTTGACGACCCACGGGCTTTGAGAGCTAGGGCATCATTTCTATTACCTTCAAGGCAATGTGTGAAGTGTTTGATCTCTCTTTATTTGTTTTTCTATTGATATTCACTATGTGTTACTCCATGTTTATGATCATTTCACGAGGAAATATCTTGATGGCTCGTGGGATGCAAGCTAGGGCATCATGCATTGTTTATGAGATCACTGGTTAATACTGGCATTGTTTACATCTTTGCATTTGGAATGATTAATGACCTACGAGCTTTGAGAGTTAGGCCATTGTTTCCATTACCTCCAAGGCACTGTGTGAAGTGTTTGATCTCTCTTTATTTGTTTTGTTGTTGATATTTACTATGTGGTACTCCCCATTTATGATCATTTCATGAGGAAATGTCTTGATGGCTCACGGGATGCAAGCTAGGGCATCATGCATTGTTTATGAGATCACTGTTTAATACTGGCATTGTTTATATAGTTGCATTTGGAATACTTGATGACCCACGAGCTTTGAGAGATAGGGCATCATTTCTATTACCTTCAAGGCATTGTGTGAAGTGTTTGATCTCTCTTTATTTGTTTTGTTTATGATATTCACTATGTGGCACTCCCCAATTATGATCATTTCATGAGGAAATGTCTTTATGGCGCACGAGATTCAGGCTAGGGCATCATGCATTGTTTATGAGATCATTGTTTAATACTGGCATTGTTTACATCTTTGCATTTGGAATTCTTGATGACCCACAAGCTTTGAGAGCTATGGAATCATTGCTATTGCCTTCAAGGCACTGTGTGAAGTGTTTGATCTCTCTTTATATGTTTTTTTGTTGATATTCACTATGTGGTACTCCCCATTTATCATCATTTCATAAGGAAAAACATGGTATCTTCTTTCCTTTCTCCAACATTATTCTGAGTGCACATGTCTTGTAGTATGGTTTGTCCTTAAGAAGTGTATGTCTTGACTATTCACATGTGTAATTTTAGATGAGAATTAGTAATAGGATGCCATTTATTGCTTATATCTTTTTGATCTAACCCCCATCTCTCTTTTCTTTGCAGGTTGCGGATCACACAGGAGCACACTTGATTCATACCTGGGTAAAAATTCATCACTTCAAGCAATGACTCGTACCCTTATTATTTATGTTCATCCTTTTATGTATGCCTATACTCTTGCATATTCTTCTAAAAATTGGCTATTCTCACAGCAGCCGAGATGATTTTATCTTTCAGTTCCTTTCCTTGTATAGTACATATAAGTTATTTGGCATATATATACATGTAATATTTAGATGCAGAAATTTCTTTTCCTTTACATGTATCTTCTCATGAAATGAACACAAATTAAACAAGATCATCTAATAATGCAAACTAGGGTATTGTAGTCACTCATCTAGTAATTATGTTACCAATTTACAATGAGGTAACTATTGTATATATATCAAACCAGGAAGATGATGCTTAGGAGACAGTGGAGCTAGAGGAATATGTGAAAGATCTAAATGCTACTAAAAACAAGTTGAAGAGTTATTAATGCTTCAAATAAGGAGAGGCGCTGGAATAACGAGTATGATATAACTTCAAAGTAAAATTAAGTATCAACTAAAGGAAATAAAATATAGTGCCATGAAGGAGACATCATAGTGACAAAAAAAAACATAAAAAATTAAATGATCAATGTGTCATCATTTTCATTATTTCATAGCAGTAGAACAAAGAGACCCATGTAAAACGATACAGTAAATTTATAAGCCATCAATACTAATCAATGTATAAAGTGATGGAATGATATATACACAAAATCAAAATATGACAAGTGCCATTGCTGCATTGTATAGGATCAAAGAAAGGGGATTTATCATATAAAATGGGAGATATAAAATTTTCAAATATGCACAACAAGATTTATTCTTGAGAATACAATGAACACCACCTTTAAGTGAATATAGAAGGATTTCAAGCCAAAGTTTTAGACTGAAATGAGAACCCCTCATATTTAGAATGAAACACCCAAATTTCTAAAAGAGCTCAAGTATGAAGTCAAAAATGCATTTGTAAAGCTTTCAATTAAGTTCTATTTTCTTAGATTAAAGATACATATCCATATATGAAAGGCCAATATACTCTCTATCTGTATGGATAATTAACTTAAAATGTATGTGCACTTGAATCTAGGAGCCCAATTATAGTATCTTCCCCATATTTTGCCTGTTTCTACAGGGTGTTTGAAGAGGAAGACTCATCTTGTTGTGTCCCATCATCTATACCAAAAAAACTCCATGACCTTGTGGTGTGCATCCTTCTTCCTTTTCTTGGAAATACATATATCACCCCTTCCATTTCTACATCCAGTATATAGTACATTATATTTGTGGGAATGTCATTATTGCCAATAAATAGAATCAGATTTATCAAGTTTCTACAATTATTTTCTGAATTAGATATGATAGATTTTTGTCGATCATTATTTTTGATCCCAAACTAATCCAAAAGAAAGCATATTAATAACAAATAGAATTTTATTTAAGACTGGGGGTGGGAAAAGATGACATTAAACCTCACCATAACCCAAAATGATCACACATTTAATGCCAAAATGCCTTGACTGATCTTTGTTTCTTTTCTTTGGTGAGATTTACGTGAACATTACAAGTCATTACATCAGAGAAACCAATTTTTGGAACTTTGGACAAGTACTTAAAGAACTATCTATTGTCAAGAATAGTTGCCTCCTCATCCACATGCTCAAAACATAAAACAAAACCCATGATATTAAATATACCATCAGAAAGCTCTTTGTCCTTCATGTTTTTAGAATGGTAGGTTTAGATGAATTATCAAGAAAACTTAAATTTCCATAACCATTTTATAAAATCGACCCACTTGAATTTTCATATACTTTGAACAAGATCTTGTCTTTCATATTCTTAGAATGGTAGGTTAAAATAATTGTGAAGAAAACATAAAATTTTCATTACCATTTTATGAAATCAACCCCCATAAACTACTGTGGTAATAACACGTGAAGCATATCTTTTTATTCTACTTTTTGTAGAGCTACCTAATATGGAAGAAGCTTTTGCAAGAGAAATTTTAGCTGCAAAGCCATTGAAAGAATTATTGTAACTATATAGAAATGATTATCTTGCTTCATAAACACTAGAAAAACCTAGAAACAAAGAATTGGCATTGCCTATCAGAAAATTTACTACATTTATCTTTTTGGATTCGCTTGTGTCTATTATTTAGACCAAAATTTTTATCATATTCAATGATCCTTTCTGAAAATTTTAGAGAGATCAAGAATGGAAAGAAACAAGCATAACTCATGATACTCAATTATCCATCCTCAAAATGTTAGAGAGCTCAATAATAAAAAAGAAACTAGCATAATTCATGTAGTACAGTAACAATGGACCAACCTTTCTTTGACAGAGAGAAGCATAGAATGATGCATTTCAGAAACCTCCTCAACTACAACCCTACATGGCCACCTGAATAGAAAACATACACCTGTAACAAAACATGTACACCACACCCCCATCAAACCATTTATCACAAACCACAAGCCTTGTCAATACTCAATGTATAAATACTATCATACATGCATGAATACCCACCTCCTTAGAAGATACACAACCAAAGAAAAAGCATGCCAAGAGCTCCAATACTAAGATCATTGCTACCATGAATCCACTAATCCAGCCTGAACCCATCTTTCTGAAAAAGGAAAACTACAAAATCACAACATTGTAGCAATACTAATAGGTAGAGAAAAGGTTCATCAAATGCTAAAAGGACTGTCTACAACACAAAGGGTCTGTGAAGAGGAATCCTTATCCTCCACTGTCCTTTTTTTTAGCGTGCATGTGATACTGTAAAAGTAAACAAAAAAAAAGAAGGGATCTACAGTTGTAATAGATGTGTTAAAAACTGCAACATATATTGAAAGCGTAACCCACAAATAGACATAAACGATCATGTCAAAACTCTATATTACCCATATTGACATATTTACCCATAAACAGATAGAACATGCTTTTGATTAGAGTCCTTAAAAATCCAGAACAAAACATTATCAAAATAGGTTTTTACTAAATCATATTAAACAAACAATTCATACTCACTTGTACTTTTTCCACAGTTGTTGGAGAATCTTCTTACACAAAATTTCACATAACCCAAATCCTTCACTTATTTATATTCCTGAATCTGGATTCTTCCACTGATGCTTTCTTTTATATGGTCCTTTCAACATTAAAATAATTACAATCAAGAGATTTTAATCATCCTTTGAACATTAAAATAATTACAACCAAGAAAGAGTTTATAAATAGAACATAAGAATATAAAACAATAGCTCTTGGTTATTACTTAAAGACCCCCAAAATAAATAATTTCTTCTTTAATTGATCATATACATTCTAATGACCTACTCGACCAACCATATAAAGCTCATAAAGCATGGTAAAAGAGGGCCCTAACTGTGGTAAAATCATAAAGTTGCCACTTTGCACTACCCTAACTCAATTTTATTTGATGGCATTTGTTGATTTAATGGCACAATATGAATGTTAATACTCATATTGTTTACATCTTTGCATTTGGAATGCTTGATGACCCATGAGCTTTGAGAGCTAGAGCATCCTTGCTATTACCTTCAAGGAATTGTGTTAAGTGTTTGATCTCTCTTTATTTTTTTTTTCTTTTGATGTTTTAGATTTTTAAGAAATGAAATATTCTATCTTTTAGATAGTGTTTATTTGTAAAGAGTTTAAGAACTCTTCAAAATCCTTTTTAACTTTAATAATAAAAATCTATATATATTAGAGTGTAAAAATAGAGTGTTGTCATATGATTACTGATGGTTAAACTAGCTACTGAAATATTTCTTGTGGCTTTTGAAGCCACTTCAACCTAAACAAAATTTTAGGCAAAATTCCATTTGAACTCTTCAGCGAGAAGATGAATCTGTTACGTGTTGTTTATAGGAATTTATCAAATAATAAATTTAGAGGTGGCATACCAGATTTATCAGCGCTAAATAGGCTCCAATACATGTAAGTGGATGAAACATTTAAACATGTGTTTATTTTATTTTATTATTGTAATATCTCTAACTCATTTGGTGTCCTAGGGATTTGAACAACAATTCCTTTGATGCGTTCATAGTCCCTCAATGGATGACAAGCTTACAACAATTAAACACATTTTAAGTTATTTAAACATCCAATTTCAATTGTAGAAGAAAGGGAAATATAGATGAAAAGTCTTATAATTTATTTTGTTGTTTCATGGTTATGGACGATTGGAATATATATGGACAAGCTTCATCGACCATTGTTTAATATCAAAATACTTGAGATAGTATGAATGAAAAATAATTAATTGAATGGAACAATGAATATTAGCCCCAATCCTTCAAGTTTTCTAAAATGGGTAGACCTTAGATATAATGACATAACTTGAGTTCATGAGGATGGCAATGTGTCTCTATGGTGACTAACATTTGACAATGTATCAATTAGAGTATAAAAAAATTATCAGCATCCTCAAAAAAGTTTAAGACTTTTAAGTGAAAGTAAATTGTAATATAATCCATAATTTTCCACAAAAATATTTATGCAACTTAATTAAGATATTGCTAAAAATGTTCTTAAATCACATAAATATACTAGGGAAATATCATTTCTCTCATTAACTATGAGGACTCTTTTCTATCCAAATTTTTTGCATTTCATTGTTTCAGTTGAAGATATCAAAGTTCAACCTTATTTGACACTAAAAACATAATATTTTCTTTGATGTTTCTAGATTTGATTGTGTGTCACTTTTATTATCAACATTTTTTATCACATTTTGTGATCCATCATTAGGATAAAAAAGATTACAGGAGATGTGATCCATCATCAATCTTGTCTCTGTAATTCTTTCTCATCATGGTGATGGATGACAAAGTGTGATCATGAGAAAGAGTTACAGGAGATGTGATCCATCATTAATCACATTTCCCACATATAGTTTTTACACACAAAAAATTGTATTTTCATTTGAAAATAATATATGTTATCCTATAATATCAATGTTTTTTCAATGATAGGGATGCAAAACATGCTTTTAACATTTTTATGGAGGAATAAATGTTCTTGGGTGCCTATGCACCATACTTTTCACTTCTGTATCATCATGTCAAGGATATTTTCTTGTTCTTAATAAACCTCATTGGCCTCTTCCTCATGATGACTTCATCATCATTACAAAACCTTATTTAGTTAATGAACTTTATATCCTTATGCATTATGTTGTTGTGATCTTGCCTCTTTTTTTGGACACTTCTAATCATTGGTTTCTCTTTTTCCCTTGAGAATTATTTTCTGGTAGAAACAATAGGATACCATCTATCTTTCTTGAAGGCTCTTTATCAAAAGGGAATCAATTTCCTTTATCTTCAATTGAATAAGGGGTGCAGAAGAGCGCTCTGCATCAATTGGGTATAGAAATTGAGTGCTATATCGAAATGATGCAGAGCACCTTCTGCACCCTTCATTCTAGTGAAGAACATAAATACGACAGCTAAGAAACATAAATGTAGATATCACAATAGTTGGAAAACATAAATAAAGATATTATGGTCAAAATTGTTTAGAGACACAACATAATTGAATGGTATACCTAGACGATCCAACACAACCACTACTCCTCCAATTCCAAGTTGACACTATGGGATCAAAGAATAAATTTAGAGAGTGGAGGAGGATTGTAATGACCAAGATAATATAGGTCCCTATATTATTTTAGTTGTTATGGCTCTCCTCCTCTGCTCTCTAAATTTATTCCTTATTTATGGTTTTTGGATCCTGCAGTGTCAACTTGGAACTAGAGGAGTAGTGGTTGTGTTGCATCATCTAGGTATACAACTCAATTATGTTGTGTCTCCAAACAATTGTGACCATGATGCCTAAATTTATGTTTCTCAGTTTTTGTGTCCCAGGACCCCTTATGACCCTTTATGACCCTTTACAATTCATAAGAATACATCTTAGAAGTCTTAATGTGTCGTAAAGGGTCATAAGAGGCTCCTAGGAGGGGCCAGATACGCTTCCACCTTCACGTGGTTGGCCCTATTAAGTAGAGAATGTTAAACTATTCTTGAAACAAAGAGAAGCTCAATATATATCTTTTTTTAAGATATAACATACCATCGCAATTATGATAGTGTCCAGAGAACAACCGATGACAAAGAACTACATAGGACGTCCAGATGTCAGAAATTTATAACAGATGGACATCACATGTATAGCATATTCATCGCATAACCCTCTTAATTGTGACACTCATAATGTGTAACGAGGGCAGGTTGACCATCCTAGATGGTGCATATTGTGACGGTCAATACCATCCCAATTGCAAAGGCATTCAGAGAATGACCGACACCAAATCACTAAATGTGACATCCAGATGTCAGAATATTCCAACAGTTGTATGTCGTGTTAGTGCTGTCAAATTTTGGAGAAATTTGGAGTTACTAAGTAAAAATTTCTTTAAGGCAAGATGAATACCCCCAAAAAACTTGTGGAGAAGGCCTACTTTGAATACATGCAAGAAAGAGGCCTGTTGTTTTTTATGAGAAACCACTTGGGATATGTGTTTATCACCTATAATTTGGAAAATGTAATGGGTCCCAGCTCTTAGATCACATTTTGGACATATTTTGGAGATGGTCATTTGGAGGTGTTTACCTAAGTCAGCATTTTTGCACATTTCCCAGTTTTATTAAATGATCCACTTTAGAGGTCTACATTTCTGACAAGATGGATAAGCATGACATTATCGAGTGTTCCAGGATGTTGTAGAGACAAAAGTAAACCTCCATGCCAATTTGAAGATCCCTGTTAAGTCTGAAGATAAGTTTTTGAAAACCATTTTATTTGCAACTTATTCAATTTCTCCGAGTGTCAAGTGCAGAATTGTAGAATGACCTACTTTGAGGTCATACAGTGTGTACCCAGTTCAGTGACATAAAGAAATGAAAGTTTCACTGCATTGAAAATTTGTAATTGAATATCTCTAGAGATTTATAGACTTTGTTCAATGCATTTGACCACTTTGCCTAACCAATTCCAAATCATATTTCTGCATTTCTAACCGAGTTTAAGTTCAGAAAGTTTTGAAGTGCTGACATTGCATATTTATGTCAGTTGATCACTTGATTATCGAAGCAATTTAATTGAAGATTCAAATTCCCTGTATGAAAGTGAACCTATGTTCTAGGTATCAAACTTCAAAAGTCTTTTCTGTTGGGTTTGTGGAATCAAAATCAAAAGCAGTTTATGCAGATTAGCAGTGTTAGACAAAATTGCATTTACAGAATAGTCATCTTCAAAGGATGGTAACTTGTTATCAGATGATTGTTTTTAGTTTTGAATTGTTTTCCTATAATCCTTATAACTAAATTTTTTCCCTGGATCAGTGGTTAGGCCTCAAGGTAGGATTACCTATTTTTGCAAGGGCTAATCTATTTGAAATTTCTATTACTTTGACATTTGCGTTTGCACTGTGTTCTTGAATCACTATGTCTGATCAGTTACTCCTTGCACATGAAGTTTAATCAGGTATAGCCCTTTTGCGTGCATACTTAGTATGTTCTAAAGAATCAATATGTCAAGTGACAGATCCTCAGGAGTTGATCCAGTATTTTTTCCAAGTTGCATTTTGGGTAGGGTTTGGATATGTTTGAATACTTCCAATTGCAAAGTAATTGAAGTAGCTCATTTTGAATTTTATTATTTTACAACCCTAATGTTTTCATGCAAATCCCTTTGGCATGTATATTCACATGTTGGAAATGAGCAATTTTTTTAGAATGCGTGTTTCTATGAGGCTTTTTGGTCATTTTTTAAGGCTATTTGTTGTTTGAGGGGCCAGTTTGCATAAACATAAAGAGTTGTTCCTAATGGCCATTGAGGTGAACACGGAGGAAATTTTTTTATAGCTAACACTGGATCTTATTGGCCTATCATTGTTCAACTACAACTTTGATTCTCTCAAATCAGATATTCCACTCATTAATGTTGTTTACACTGTATTAAAAGAGGTAGAATCTTTGTCAATGAATATTCTACCCTACTAGCCGATTTATCCCTTATGTAAGATAATTCCTAGACAAATAAAAGTAGCAAAAGAAGTTAGTTCATACTACCATAGGGCTTTACATGACAAGTGACCAAAAGACAAAATAGAGTTCTTGAGCTTACAGAAATATAATTGAATCTAGATGAGTTTTCTCCCCATGAGTTTGGAATCTCAGATTATAGATCGTACTCCTTTAAGCTCTAGATAGTGATCAAGGAGATTTCATCGATATATATGATGCAGAGGATCTAGAGTTCTAGTGTTTCCTTCTTCCAAAGTTCTTATTACTTCTGCTAACCATCCAATGGTCTACTCTTCTATGTTTTCTTCAACAATATGGATTTCCTATACCTTCCCTACCAACTTTCCTCCTAGGTATAGTTGATTTGATAAAGACACAAATCTCACACAATTTCAACTAGTGCAACTAGTTCATCAATCTTCTTGATTCTTCACTAGATCTTCCCTTAGAACCCCAAAACATTGCTTAGGATCTTTCCCATACCATCCATAGAATCTTTCCTATTTTATCAAATCATTAAAAGTCCATTGGAAACATTTCCAACACTTCTAGATACTTCAACAATCCAATTGTTGTCACTATGCGCTAGTAGGCCTAATAAGGGCTATTTCTAGTAGGTCTATTTTCACTATTTTGAGCCAAATGCTCCAAATTATCCCAAAAAACCTCACACAATACTTTAGAAATATAAAATATATCCACTATCCCTTCACTAATTCAAATATATAGTTTCTCAAGGCACCCACAACCCTAATTGCTACCAGGCCCTAGTTTTTAGCCTATCTTTTAGGCCTCTGGACTAGTTAGTGCAAATTATCTTCAATTTGTCCTTAAAACTTCACTTCACCATCTACAAACTTTTGATCCTTCAATGAAAATTTTTAGGGCTTCTTAACATACCACTGAGTCGCCCATCCAAGATCATGGGTGCTCTGCTCAATCCAATCTTTACCATGTCTAGTCTCACCTACTCCGAGCAGTCAGCCATAAGGCTTCACTCCAAGTCTAGGAATTCAATTGGAAGAAAAAAAACAAAAAAAAAAACACTATGTACAGACCCTAACCCATCATCCCACATACTTTCATCCATTTTCAATCATGGCTGCTTAGGTTTGAGCCATTTTTGTTCTTGCAACTTTGAAAACTGAACTTGCAGATACAGTCACCTAAATCCTAATGTAACTCCAAAAAAATTTAACTTCAAATCAAACTAATATATGCTAGAGAAAGATAATACAATTAATTACACCCCCATGGGGTCATATTACCTAATCTAATCCATACACAGCGATACAGAATGCATAAAACATTGTAACTTGCAATGAATCTTAGAAATCCTTCTGTATAGAATGATAAAAAAATTAATCTGGAATCCAAAAATCCATTAAAATTTCTGAAATAAACAATCCATTCTCAAATACCCTAGCCTGGGTGGTTACAACCATCCAAACCTCCATTTGCAACTTTTTGCAAAAGTTACAAAAGTTGCTCGAGCAACTTTTGAGCATTTCTTGCTCTTTGACCATTTTAGTCAACTCGATGCATTTTTACCAATCCTATGACCCTAGTTAAGACACTTAGGGTGCTAGAGAAGAATAAAACCTCAAGTTACTAAAAAATAACAACTTTTTCCATTCTAGGCCAAAATGACAACATTGTCACCGAGGAGCACTTTTGCTCTTACAAACATGATTGAACAAGTTGGGATCCAATACTGATGGATCTTATTACAAGCCAAAACAAAGACTCCTAACACAACCTTAAACACACAAAAATGGGAGGTGCTCTGCACCATACTCCCCTAGGACAAAGAACTCAAGTCCCTTGAGTTATGAGGTGTTCAATGTTGACTCCATGCTTCAGAATGTCTTCTTTAGTCATCCAAGTGGCCTTAGATTTAGGTAATCCCTACCACTTCACCAGATACTCTTTGTAAGTACCCTTCCTGGTCTTCTTAATCACCTTGGAGTCCACTATATTGTACAATTACAGAGGGTGTGGGGTAGGAAAATATTTGACCCAATCTTCTTCTCCTAACTCTGAAAGAGTTTGGTGACCAGTGTTTGAGGATGGTCCCTTATAGGGATACGGATCACATACATCAAAATTGGGTTAGATGCCCAAGTCTAGAGGCAACTCCACCTCATATGCATTCTTACCATACTTGTGCAATATCTTCAATGGTCCTACCTTCTTCATCAGTAGCTTAGTTGGCTTACCCCTATGTAATATTTACTTCCTAAGGTAAGAAAGTACCAGATCCCCCACTTGAAAATACCTCCTTGTCTTATCTGCCTTGGCCTTATATTTGTCCACTTGCTGTTGTAAATCCTTCTTCACTTGATCATGCAGTTATTTCATCTGCTCTATAAATGATTCACCTTGTGCACTCCTTTTGTCCTATAGATTGAGATCCCTTAACTCCAAGAGCCCTCTAGGATTAGTCCCATAAACTATTCCAAATGCGCTTTTACAAGTACTCCTATTAATGGAGTCATTATAGGTATATTCTTCCTTCCCAATAATATGACCCCATAACTGTCTATGCTACTTAGTTAAGCATCTCAATAGGTTGCCTAAAGACCTATTAACTACCCCAGTTTTTCCATCTCACTGAGGGTGATAGGAAGAACAGAAAGACAACTTTGTCCCTAATATCTTCCAAAGATTCCTCCAAAAGTGACCCAAAAACTTACTGTACCTATCACTTACTATATTTAATGGGAATCCATGGATTCTCACTATGTCTCTAAGGAATAGGCCTACAATATGTGAAGCATCATTTTTTTGTTTGCAAGGAATGAATTTTTCCATCTTTCTAATCATGTGCACCACTACAAACACACTGTCATGTCCCTTTGGTGTCTTAGGCAATCCCAAAACAAAATCCATACTCAGTCACTCCCAAGGTCTCTGAGGTATGGATAGGGTTTGATACAATTTAGTGTTGCTACTTTTTACTTTGGCCCTTTGACATATATGATATTGCTCCACAAAATTCCTGACATCTGACTATAACCTAGGCCAATAGTAATTCCTATTCACTTGCTCAAGTGTCTTTTCCACTCCAAATTGGCCTCCCAAGCTTCCTTGGTGTTTCTCCTTGACTATGTTCTCCCTCATAGAGAAATGAGGTAGACACATTAGGTGTCCTTTGAACAATAACCCCTCCTGCAACATATAATTAGTAAAATCCACTTTGAATCCATGTTGGAATTTCTCACATGCCTCATAGGCATCTTTGAAATATTTTTCCTCTTTGTAGAGATCTTTCAAGTCATTCATTCCCACTTTTTGCAATTGTATCTCCTGTATATCTAGTACTCTTCTACTCAGATCATCAACCTTGTTGCGAAATCCTCTCTTGTGTTTGATGAAAAATGTGTATGCTTGCAAATATTCTACCCATTTAAGGTTCCTTTGGTTTAATTTCTATTTCCCATTCAAGAAACAAAGGGCATGGTTATCTGTGTAAACAACAAATTCCCTTGGTAGGAGATAATGTCTCCAATTTTTTAGTGCTTTCACTATTGCATACAACTGCAAATCATAGGTGGAGTACTTTTGTTTGGCCTCATTCAACTTCTCTAAGAAGAATGCCACAGGGTGTCCCTCTTGACTCAACACTGCTCCAATGGCTAGCTTTCTAGCATCACACTCCACCACAAATAACTAATTAAAGTTGGGAAACCTAAGTGTAGGTAGTTCAGCTATATTTTTCTTCAACATCTCAAAACCTTGATCTTTTATTGTTTTCCACTTGAACTAACATTTGATTCCTCCTTTAATAGTGTTAAGGATAGTGGCACATACATAGCTATTCTTTTCACCATCATGAATGGCTTTCACATCATATTTCCATGGACATCCTAGAAGGAGATGACATGCATCCATGGGAAATATGTCATGTAGGACCTTGTCCTTATACTCTCCTATCTCAAACTCCGCCATAGTTTGTTCATCCATCACTATCTGTTGTCCCTTGTTTAGCCATGACACTTTGTAGGGGGTAGTGTGAGGTATCCTTCTAAGTTTTGTTTTATCCACCATCTCAGTTGACACTATGTTCTCTATGGATCTAGAGTCCACTATTACCTTGCAGATCTTCCCATGAGACCTAAAAGTAGATTTAAACAAGTTATTCCTTTGAGTTTGTTCTGTAGCACTAGGAACTTTCAACAAAGTCCTTCTCAACATAATATTTTCTCCATCCAATACTGGCCCTGCCTTGGAGATTGGAGAAGTAACACTTTGTGTGTCATCCTCTTGCACTAACTGATTTCTTCTTTCTCCCATAGATGATGTGGAAGTCTTATCAGGACATTTTCCCATTGTATGGTCCACTTGATTACAATAGTAACATCTTCCAATGAAGACATAATTGGTCCTTCCTTGTGACTAGAATCTACCCCTTGGTGGTCCTCTTCCTTGGTATCCTCCTCTTTGAAATGACCCTCTATACTGGCTACTCCCACTATTATATATAGACTGAGTCTTTTCTAATCTATTTTGGATTTTTCCTCTGCCAAAGTTATCTCTACTTTTGAATCCTCTATTATTATTACCTCTATCTCTTTCGTGGCAATCATTCCTCCTTCTAGCCTTTTCCTCTACTCTCAAGGCTAGCTGAAACAATTTTTGCATACTGGCAGGAGTCATCATAGTAATTTCATCTTGGATTCCTTGTCTCAACCCATTGAGGTACCTAGCTACCTTTTCTACCTCTTCTTCTTGTATTCTTTCTCTTAGGATCAATTTGTGGAATTCCTTAGCATAGGCACTTATTGACAACTCTTTTTGTCTCAAGTTCTGTAACTTCTGATACATTTGAATCTCATAATTAGTGGGTAAGAATTGTTCTCTCAACCTAATCTTCATTCTATCCCAAGAAACTATCTTCTTCTTACCATTCTTTACCCTTTCATCCTGCATCATGTTCTACCACACCAATGCAAATCCTTTGAGTCTATCCTTAGAAAAACTGACTCTCTTCTCCTCTGACACTTCTTTGTATTCAAACTGGTTGTCTATGGCCTCTTGCCAATCCAATAAATTTTCACCATTAAAACTGCCACAAGAGTAAGGTATGTGTTCCATACTATCTTTGTTAATGGATTTAAAGGAATCCAAGAACACCTTCTGATCTTTATCCATCTCCACTTAATTTCCCTTGCCAATTGTCTCTCTTGTCTAGATTTAATCCTCTTCATCACTTTCATCTCCCCATTCAGTGACTTTCCTCTTACGCTTTGTCTCTGTCAGATTGGACTTTGCCAATATATTTTGGACCGAGTCCACTATGTCATCTTTTATCATTTCCTTAGGTGGCATGTTGTCAACCTCTTGGCTTTCCTCCCCTTCAGACATACACTAAACTTAAATAAATTCTGGCTCTAATACCACTCTGATGCAGAGGGTCTAGAGTTCTAGTGTTTCCTTCTTCCAAAGTGCTTATTACTTCTCCTAACCATCTAATGGTCTAATCTTCTATGTGCTATTCACCAATATTGATTCCTAGACCCTCTCAAAAAACTTTCCTCTTAGGTATAGTTGATTTGATAAAGACACAAAGCTCACACTATTTCAACTAGTCCAACTAGTTCACTAATCTTCTTGATTCTTCACTAGATCTTCCCCTAGAACCCCAAACCCTTTCTTAGGATATTTATCATACCCTCCATAGACTCTTGTCTATGTTCTTGACTCATTAAAATTCCATTGGAAACATTTCCAATACTTATGGATACTTCAACAATCTAATTGTTGTGACTATGCACTAGTAGGCCTAATTAGGCCTATTTTTAGTAAGTCTATTTTCACTGTTTTGAGCCAAATGCTCCAAATTCTCCCAAAAAACCTCACAAAATAATTTATAAATATAAAATATATCCACTATCCCTTCAATAATCCAAAGCTATAGTTTTTTGAGGCACTCACAACCCTAATTGGTACAGGCCCTAGTTTTTAGCCTATCTTTTAGGCCTCTGGACCAGTTAGTGCAAATTGTCTTCAGTTTGTCCTTTAAACTTCACTTTTCCATCTAAAAAATTTTGATCCTTCAAGGAGACACTTTAGGGCTTCTTCACATGCCACTAAGTTTCCTATCCAAGATCATGGGTGCTCTACTCAATCCAATATTTACCTTGTCCAGGTTCACCTACTCCAAGAAGTCAACCTTAGGGCTTCACTCCAAGTTTAGGAATTCAATTTCAAGAAAAAAAATAAAAAATAAAAACACTATTTAAAGACCCCAACCCATCATCCCACATGGTTTCATCCATTTTCAACTGTGGATGCTAAGGTTAGAGTCATTTTAATTCCCAAAACTCGGCAAATTGAACTTGCAAACACAGTCACCTAAATCCTAATGTAACTCCTTTAAGTTGAAATCAAAGTACTAAATGATAAAGAAAGATAATACAATGAACTAAACCCCCATGGGGTCAGATTACCTAATCTAATCTGTACACAGTCGTACAAAATGCAGAAAAAAATATAACTTGCAATGAATCTTAGAAATCCATCCGTACAGAATGATCACAAAATTAATTTGCAATCCAAAACTCCATTAACCTTTCTAAAATCAAAAATCCATGCTCAAATAATCAATCATGGGTGGTTATAACTGTCCAAACCTCCATTTGAAACTTTTTGCAAAAGTTGCTCGAGCAACTTTTGAAAGTTGATAGCAACTTTTGAGTATTTCTTGCTCTTTGACCATTTTAGTCAACATGATGCATTTTTACCAATCCTATGACCCTAGTTAGGACACTTAGGGTCCTAGAGAAGACTAGAAACTCAATTTACTAAAAAATAGCAACTTTTTCCATTCTAGGCCAAAATGACCACATTATCACCTAGGAGCACTTTTGCTCTTACAAACATGACTGAACAAGTTGGGATCCAATACTGATGGATATTATTACAACCCAAAACAAAGACTCCTAACACAACCCTAAACACACAAATCACACCAAAATGGGAGGTGATCTACACCAATAGGTGACTCTAGTACAATACAATCCAAAATGTTGCATAGTATGAACAAATGGAGTCTGTGCAATGAGGAACAAAGTGTGCACAATCTTCAAAAGCATATACTTTGTGCAAGGAGGCCAATGTTAAACAATAAATTTTTTAAAATTTAAATCAATGCACTTGGTAGGTGCAAATTCTATATTATACAAGGTTTATAAGGAGAGGATTGCATAGCATTTGGAAATCAGAGCATGGTCTTGTTTAAAATATGAATTGCAGATGGAGGAAAGCAAATCTTGCGCATGAAATAAATACATTATAAAGTTTAAATCTTTGTATGTATTTGGCAGGTGTAGTAACTAAATTCTACTGCCTTGCCAGCATATGCTGTGCTAAAAAATATTCAATTTCATTAATAAAGGGTTGCGCAAGGGGCAATGCAAGTGCATAAATTCACGTAGGTAGTGAAGAGATCTGTGCAAGTTTATGTTGAAACAAAACACCAAAAACCATCAAAAAGTGTACTAGTGTTTTGCGTATAAGTATGAGGAGACAAGGAGATTCTACAAATTGTTTATTTGAGGAGCATGCACAGTATTTTACACATTCATAATCAATGCTATTGATAGATGCAAGCCAACCCATGAAGTCCATGCAACATATGACGGAAGCTGCTCTTTTTTTTTTGTGTGTTTAGAGGTTGCACAATTTTAAAAGGGGGATACGTTAAAAAATGGAAATAACATTGATAGGTGTAAGCTTGACCAATATCTTGTGAAACAAGTTGATAGAGGACTTGCACAAATTTTTAGAAAGGGAAGCCCACGGGTGGAGTACAAGGAAGGAGTGCCTATGCATTGAAAGAAACTTAAACCAAAACAAATGTAGTTTGGCAGGGTAAAACCATTGAATGGCTAAGCTAAAAGAGGAGGTATATGTGTTGTTTAAAAGTTGCATGACATGTTGAAGGAGAAGATCCCATACAAGGAGGTCAAAGATTTTAAAAACTTAAATCAGATGCAAGGGGTTATGCATTTTTGCAGAGGAGTCCTGTACGTTGAATTTTGATGGGAATTTTACATAAAGGTGGAGGCTGCAACATGTTTTTGGATATTTGTTCTAAAAATATGAAGGCAAGTTTTTGAAAGGGTAAGTATCCATCAAAGCAAAAAGTATTAAAATGAAAGCATGCACAAGCTTAAAGAAAAACATAAAATGTTAATATCCCACATGCATTGGGAAGTGGTTTTTCTTAAGGTTTTGACATGCCAGCGGACACTCCATAGTTTGAATAAGAAGTCAAGGGGCCCTTGGTTGGAAGGATGCATGGACATGGTGGGCCCCATAATTTTGGGCACAATATCCTGGAAGCGATTTAAAACTTGAGAACTTTAGTCCCACATTGGTGGTGGGAAGAAAATTTAGTGTATAAGAGAAAAAGGCCAAACATAATGAAATGTGAAGAAGAGCAGGAGGCTCTCTCTACACGCGCGTAGGTGGTGCCTTGAGAAATGTGTTGATGAAAAAAGAGAACCAAATTTTTTAGATAGTTGACATAGATGGATGCTGATGTGGTGGATACGTGGAAGCTTTTTGCAAACCATAAAATGGCTCTTCGTGCAATCGCTCAGGGTTGGTCCGAGATGATAGAAAATGCTCACGAGTGCATGGCTGAACTTGTCGTAGATGGTTTTCGGTTGAGCTCAACTGATGCACGAGTGAGAAACCTAGCTCGTCACACATTCATAGAGGCTTGGAGGATGGTACATGAGTCAGCGACTGAGCTCCTCGCATAGTCGTAGAAGCTTGGCAAGATGATGGAAAATGCTTGTGAGTGAGCGATTGAGCTTGTCACGCATTTGCACCAGTTAGAAGGAGTTGACAAAAATTCCCACGAGTGAGAGACATAACTGCTAGAGTTTAATTGCACATTCACATAGGTCAAGGAGAACCAGTAAGAGTGTGACAAGGGGCGTGCTAGTGATGACATAATGCATAGGTGGACATGTAGATAAATCAGGAGGTGCCATGTGGAAAGATTTGGTGGCCTGTGTAGATAATGCGTAAAATTGTGGATTTTCAAAAGATTAATAAAGATTAATATGCCGATTTCCAAAATTTCAACTAAATATGCATGAGAAAGGAAATTTGTTTTCATGGTTAAGTGGCCAAATTTTAACAGAAATATGAAGTATCATATACCGTTGGAAAGGTCTCGAGATGAGGATTTTAATTTTGCAATCCATTTGGGTGCATATCAAATCAAATTTTTTCCATTGAAGAAGCAAGCAGTTTCAGATATTTTTGGGAGGAATTGATAGGTGTCAGTGACTAAATTTGGTTTTCTAATTTCTGTATATCCTTATTCTTCTCAATTGTACATGGATGGTGATATCAATGTTGTTGGGTAGTTTTCTGATTCTGAGTCTTGTCTTTTTGAGTTCTTTGTTTTTTAAATGTACTGAATCATAATTTTTTTGATGAAGAACAATGGAATCCCTTTCCATATTGGTGATGTGTTTGTGTGTCATGTCTTGAATTCTTGTATATTTGATTTGTAAGGCATTTTGAACATATTGGTTATAAGGCAAGTCTAAAGTTGTTTTTGAGTTTCTTTCAAGGGAAGAGTATATCTTATAGACAAGTTTAGAGGTTTCAAGATTTTCACACGAATCTGATGTCTGGGTATTAGAGTGAAAAGAGTGACTTGTAAGGCACTTCATTCAGGTTCTATTTGTTTCGATTTAGAGGGTTTTATGGGGATATATGTTTATTTGACCCTATTGCCTAATAGATAAGGCACTGGTCTTTGCTGGTTATACATGTTTCATCATCAATTCATAAATATCAAATCATTTTACTTTTCTTCTTTAAGAGTAATGAATGATTGTCAAATATAGTTTGATTGGCAGGAATCCATCACATGATTCACCGAAAGAAGTGAATGCAATAGGTACACTCACCTGAGCTTCTAAGTTGAAAGTGAAGGAGGATTGTTTGATCTTATTTAATTAGTCTTTTCCTTGATAGAATCAGGAAAAATCACTAACACAATGGCGACTCCACTGGGGAATTAAGAGATGCAATAATCTTGTTGAACTTTTCCTAGAATCTCTGGTTTTATAATTTCCAAATCTTTCAATCCAGTTTCAAGTTAGCCCATCTGAGTCACACTAACAAAATGATGACTCTAATGGGGAATTGCTGAAGTAAAACAATCAGTGAGTGTAGGAGAATTATTTCCTTTCTTTGTTGTGTTAGCCCCAGAATCTGGTTGTGAGAAAGAGTCAAGTAATAGAGTTTGAAAGTTGTTTCAGATTTGTGGAAGGATACCTTGGAGTTGTTTTTATTGTAGTAATTATAAAAAGGATTGTACGGATTTTCTGGTTAGAGAAAACCCATAAATAGATATATGTGTCAAATGGCTTTCGGTGTTTTAAAATTTTCCTCTGCAAGGTGTAACCACCTGAATTTGGTCTGTTCCGACTATGGACCCTATTTTTCCTAAGTGTGATCATACCCCCAATTATGTCATGACAATGTTACTTTGGCATAATTCATTTTAAATCAAATTTAATGTCCTAGGTGATTTTTATCACTGAATTATATTAACTATTATAGCCATACAATTCAAATCAATTCAAACCAATTAAATCAAATCAAATTCAAACATGGCTATAATATTTAATTATAAAGGAATTAAATAAACCCCTAAATCAATTACCCACTTGCAAAATAACCCTTTCCCCTGGCCTATTTAATTTAATTAAAATGGCTATAGTCCCCTTAATTATTAAAAAGCAATAAAATGCTTAAATAATTAAATTCCTATATTTTAAATGAATTGAGTAAGTTTAATTCATTTCATTTATATTCCCTTAAAGCCTAACCTAACCTATCTTAGCCACTTCTACCCTGGGTTGTAACTCATCCCAACCTATTCCCCCCATGCTAATCTAATCCTATTTCTAATTCCCATCCTAACCCACCTTCTAATATTGTCACATTCCATTAAGGAATGATTAACAAACTTAACCCACTTGAGTAAGTCAACTTTTTCAAGCATGAATTCTCTAAAGGACCAACTTGCCAAGTTGAGCCTTACTCACTCCCATGCCTCTTAAATGAAGTTCATTAACGACCCATTAGTGGAAATTCTCTCTTGCCCATCCCTCATTAATGCCCAAGGCATTAATGGCTCTTACACCTCATTAATGACCTTAGGGGCTCCATTAATGAACCTTGTCCCCCCTCTCTCTCTCCCATTCCTCTATAAATTGAAGGGATTTGGAGCTCATAATAAGCCTCAATTTTGAATAATAGTGTTGTAATGCCAAGATTTTGAAGGGATCTCAAAGCATTATTATGCTACCCATTTCTTCATAGCTTCATACACACTCCATAATTACTTTTCTACATGGTTATAATGCCCATTTTAGACTAATATGTATGCTTAAATAGTTAAATAGTTGTTTTTAAACTAAATCTTTCACGCTAGGTTGTTTATGTCACTGGTATTTAGCATAATCTGAGAGATTTTATGTTATTTGCTAGACTCATCCTATTTAGAAAGTAATAGGTCGATGTTATGGTTTTATATGCTCATTAACCCTTATTTCTCACTAACAGAATGACTTATTGAAATGTTGTGTCACAGGCAACAAGTGCACAAATATACACACACATTTCTGGCGTCCACCATGGGGCAAGATTTTCAACTTGACCACATTTTATATTAATTTATCACTAATTTGCATGCCCAAAATTCTATTACAGGGTTTTTTTTGGTCATTCTGGATTGCATCTGGGATACGCCCTTGCACCTCAGTAAATGAGGCTCGCATATGGGATTTCTCAGATCATTTCTGGTTTAGGCTCGCATTTGGTAAACATTGAATCGCATCTGGTAAGGAAAGTCACATCCAATTTTGTGTCATTTTCTATCTTTCTAGATCACATCTGGTGAAAATTTTAGTGAAATACTTTGCCTAACCACTAACGTTTGTGTGATTTGACTTATGTAGTCTTTTGAAAAGCTTAATGATTGTTTGCAGGTTGATATTGGCAATTTTTCATGGGAGTTGCTACATAACAAACTAACTCAGTTTTTCAGGTTGCCCAACCCCCATCTTGACCTCTCTTTACTTTCTTTGAAAACTAAGGACTTTTTCCAATCTATCGCTAAACTAACTAGAGGACTATGCTCTTTTTCTTTTAAGGAAAATTAGAAACTCACACATCAGTTTATGGGTTGAACGGAATTTGGAGTTAAATAAACAAGCAATCAAATCATATAATTCTTTTGGAATCAGTAAATGAACAACACAAATCACTAAATCTTGTGGATCAAAGAACAAGTTCAACTGTTTAATTCATTTTTGGGACATAGAAATTGAACAAGAAAAATCACTAAATATTGTGGCTAATTGAGCAAGGCAAATCTCTTTTTCAAGCAATCTTGTTTTTATTAAAATAGGAACATCTAAATCAGGCACAACATTGCTTGAGGGAAACAACCACTTTGCTTGACTCTATTTTAGGAGAAAATGGCTTAGATTAGGAGAGTATGCTCTTCTTCTTCAGAAGAATCAGAAATATAGACATCCAAAGCTTGCCAATCCTTTTTATGGAATGACCCAAGTGAGGACAGGTTTTACGCCAACCCTTCCAACTCACTATAAATAGTTGCTTCCTCATAGGCTAAAGCCTCGAAAGACGGAGCCAATTTTATTCATGAAATTTTGACATCATTCCTTGAACATGCTTGGGTATATGTAGAGCGGAGCTTCTTGAATATTTCTTGCAAGACTACATATATTCAAGTACTCATAGGGCTATACACCTTAATTTTGCCTTGTGCAATTCTATGGGGGATGGTTTTGAATGGATTGCCCAATAATATACAACAACTTCAACTGAAAGAATTCCTGATTCACCTCCAAAAGGGTGATAATATTTGTGCAAGGAAAAAAGTAATTGCCCCAAGACAATCATCATATTATGCCCTCACTTGCATTTGGAGTCAGCTAATACAACATCATGACTATAGCCATTACATGCTTGGTGATGGTTGTATTCTAATTAGCATTTGAGTGTGTACCTAATTCAACAAGCAAAGATTTTCATCCTCCACCTAGAGAATAGGAAAAAGATGAGTGTCTGTTTCACCCTCCTAATAATGAAAATTTGTTTGACATGCTTACAAAATCACTAAAAAAATAAGATCCTTCAAACAAGAAACAATATTCAAACCTTTAGATACATGTGTTTTTTTACTCACTGGCAACTTTCCAAATACGATCACAGATCAGACAAACTGCATGAACTCCCAAAACAAAAATTTCAAAACTGGTAAACTCTGACAAAGACATCATAAGATCGCATCCTAGATTTGCCAAATTGCATCTGGTATTTGGGATCACATCTTGTATGCTAGCTCACATTTGGTCAGCATAAAGTCGCATCTATTCTTTAGGCTCGCATCTGGTGTCATCACTAGAGGCTTGCATCTAGGAGCTCACATCTAGGATAGTGGGTAGTTGTAGAAGTATTTCTTAGAAAGTCTCAGTTAATTAGGATAACCTTTTGACTCTTTAGCTGGTTTCTATTGTCTTTTCGGGTCTCCCTATTAAAATTTTAAAACTTTTTCAAAACATGTACCTTGCATGCTTAGTCGGTCTTTGAGGATCAATTCAATATGTGTGGTCTACCCACTTTCTACAAACAACTTGGTTCCCATCTCACTATCAGGGCATTCTAACTCTTTGACGCTGGAACCATTTACATCCACTAAAAACAAACAGTTACTCTTACCTAGACACACCCACTTGAACGGTTTGAAACACTTACTTGCACTATTGGGAAAACATTGACAAAGTTTAGAAACAACTTCATGGTTAACACTAGACACAACAAGTACATGTCTAAAGGATTGAAAGTTCCTCCTAAAACACCACACTTTTAAGGAGAAACTTCTCATAGTTTCCTACTTGATCTAGACTCCCCACAAATTAATAGCAACACTCACAGATGGAGTGAGGCTTTTGAGGAGTATAACGATGGAAAACACCAAAAGCCTGAAGATATGGATGAGGAGGAAGGACCCAAATTTGAACATGGCCCATTTGGATTGGATAGTAAAGGGGAGATCCCTGAAGATGAGTACAAAAAACTCAAACAGAGTAAGAGGTTCCGCAAGATATTGGAACGGATAATTGATGATGATAAAGTAAAGTACTTCCTCCATCTAGCATCCACAGGTGTCAAATTACCCAAGGATTATGATGTGGAAAGCTCAAAGAAAAGGAGGTACCAAATCCTATATCTATTCTCACCAAACAACTCAATTTGATGCAAACAGAGCTCACAAACCTCAAACAGGAGAAAGAGAAGCCCAAAACAAAATACTCTTTGGATGTCATTTGTCCATTTCCTTTTGACAAGAGTATCACTATGGTCCCGTTTCCTCCCAAAGTGGTAAGACCCAAGTATGACAAGTACATGGGAGAAACTGACGCACATGACCATGTGAGGGAATTCTATGCTCTAAGCACAGAATACATGCATGAACCTACATATCTCATGCGACTATTTCTAGGAAGTCTAGGAGGTAGTGCCATGGAGTGGTTCTCAAAACTGAACGCTAAGGTCAAAACCTTCAAGGAGATAATTCAATGATTTATTCAATATTATTGCTACAACATCCAACATGATGTGACCATGATGGACCTATGTAATACCAAATAGATAACTAGTGAATCATTTACACACTTCCTACAAAGATGGAGGAAGATTTTTGCATGATATTCAAGGGCCATTCCCAAATCAGAGAAGATGGAGATCTTCGTTAATAACCTAGTTCCTAAATTGAAATACACATTACAAATGCAAGACTCACCAAGATTTTATAGAATGATTAAAAATTCCCTCCAAATTGAGGAACTCATGGTCAAAAGAGGGGAGATCACCTTTCAAAATGAAACCAAAACCAACAAATCCACCTCCAAGCCTAAATGGTGGAAGCAAAAGAAGAATGTTGTTAATGACGGAGTGGTTGACACCTCTAACATTAATCCTAAACCCAAGGTGTTCAATTTGACTAATAGCATGCAAGCAAGTAAGGATGCTAAGGTAACAACTCTCATACCCAAAGAAAACAATGATAATAGCAAGGGTCAGACATGGACTTCAAAACCCCAAAGAACATTCAGTCCTTTGGAAGAGCCTCTCGAGACTATTCTAAAAACACTATAGGATAACAAAATCCTCACAATCCTAGATTCCAAAGTGTGGGAACCAATGGTCAAACCCAGGTGGTGGGATGATAATTTCTATTGTGTCTTACACAAAAATAAGGGACACAAGACTAATAATTGCCTCAAGCTTAAACATGTCATCTAAGACCTCATCGAAGGAGGTAAGATCAAAGTAGACGGACACACTACCAATGAGGATCATACATCATTCAACAAACCCTTTTCTAATTATGATCAAGGAGAAACATCAAAAGGGAAGAGTAATGAGGTAAACTACACCTATTCCAAGAATGACAATGTGATCAATATGCTAGACATTAAGATTGAGTCAATTAATGTGGTCACAATCAAAGGTGTCTCATTTCACTCAAATTCTATAGCATGGAGCCAAGCATAGGTCATGATTAAAGGACCTCCAAAACTGACATCAACATCCAAAGTTCCTATCATAACTATTCCTTGAGAAAAATATGACTTGGTAGACCAATTGCAACGAACCTCTGCCAAAATTTTCATTTTTGAGTTGCTCAAAATATCCACAGTACATAGGGAAATCCTAGAATAGGCTCTACATGCTGCTAATGTCCCAAAAGATATTAATATAGACAAGTTCCAAGTGATGGTCAATCACATCTCAGCGCCACATTACCTCTCCTTTTCTGAAGAGGATGATAAGTCATTGACACATCCACATAATCAACCTCTCCATATTGAAGTCCTTATTCATAAATCCCGTGTTAGACGCGTGTTGATAGATGGAGGTGTAGGATTGAATATCTATACACTTGATCTAATCAAGAGACTGGGTCTCTCAGAATAAAAAATTGACTCTAGAAGCAAAATAACTATCAAAGCTTATGACGAGGAAGAAATATCCTCCAGAGGTCTTATTGTTCTACCTATTAGAGTAGGGTGGATTAAGAGGAATGTCACATGTCAAGTTCTGGATCTACCCCTGGCCTACAATATCCTATATGGAAGACCATGGATTCACAAAATGCAAGCTTTTCCATCTACTTACCACCACTGTATAAAGTTCCCACATAATGGGATGGAAGTGACAATTTGTGCAGATGCTAACTACACTTGTAATATTATCAAAGCTGGTAGCATGATCCCACATAACAAAGAGGCTATGGATGCAGTGGCTCCTAAAACCACCAAAGACATGGTTATGAAGAGTTTTAGAAAAACTTTGAAACTTGAAGAAACAAGTATGGGAGAGTACAAATTGGATCTAACTCCCTCACTGATATAGTTACCCATATCACCAAGATCCTATGGAAAACCTGTTAGAATGAATTTAGAATAACTGAGAGGGGAGGGGTGAATCAGTTATCCTCGGGTCTAGATGTAGCAAATAAAAACTTTTTGTATTTCATATCTACTTGGCAGTAGTAGCATAAGTCAACAACTTAATCATGCAGTTTACTATCAATTGAAATTAGCTTGTAGAAACATAACAGTAAAGAAAACCATAAGCATTCGCACAAATTGACACAAGTATCACTAGTACAAAAATAACAATATATGACCAAATAAACTACCAAAAATTATAGATAAATGACTAAATTTGGTCACGTGACCACTGGTAGTTTATTGCCGGTCATTTATCTCGCGACCAAATTTATGACTAAACTATTTTAGTCATTTATTTGATCATTGATTTGGTCATATATTTAGTCATTTATTTGGTCATTTATTTAGTCATTTGGTAGTTTATTTGGTCATTAATTTAGTCATTGATTTGGTCATTGATTTGGTCATTGACTTGGTTATTAATTTAGTCATTTATTTAGTTATTTAGTCATTAATTTTATCATTTATTTAGTCATATATTTAGTCATATATTTGGTCGTATATTTGGTCATATATTTGGTTAATTTAGTCATTAATTTAGTAGTTTATTTAGTCATTTATTCAGTCATTTATTTAGTCATTTATTTAGTAGTATATTTGGTCGTATATTTGGTTATATATTTGGTCATATATTTAGTTGTATATTTGGTTATATATTTAATCATTAATTTAGTTGTATATTTAGTCATTTATTGAGTCATTTATTGAGTCGTATATTTAGTCATATATTTAGTCGTTGAAGTAGTCATTAATTTAGTCATATATTTAATCATTTATTTAGTCATAAAATGACAAGTGTTTTAAATAGCATAAATTTTATAATGTCAAAAAAATATCATATTAAACTTGAACTAATGCCAAAAAAATATCATAAAAACATCATATTAAATTTTATAATGCTAAAAAAATATCATATTAAATTTTATAATGTCAAAAAATTATCATATTCAAAGTATGCAATGTCAAAATATATATGTAAGATGTCAAATTTATCTAAAGAATATATACGTAAATATAATAAAAAAATATCAAAGTTGTCTCAAATATAAAACATTGAGCCAAGATGTCTAACAACTAGTACATGATAAACATGTTGACCAACTATGTCATTTTTTGTAAATATTTTAG
>MU227918.1:848268-859932 GCA_018584345.1 Thuja plicata | reverse complement strand
ATGCCATAACCAAACATCATTGTACTGTGCAAACAAACATGTTTCTTCAGATAAATCCAGATAAAATAAGTTACCTTTAGTCTGATCACCACTTCCAACTAATTCTCCAGTAGAATCATAGATCTTTACCTTTCTGTGATGGAATTCAACTTTGTAACTAGAAGTGTTCAGCTTTGCAACACTCAGCAATATTTATTTAAGATCATCAACCCAATACACATCATCACATTTGATTTTGTCAATTAGGTTAATCAATCATTTACCTTTGATAAGACATGGTGAATCATTACCAAATTTTACATATCCTCCTATACATTGATTTAAGGTTTCAAACATATCTTTGTCACTAGTCATATGATGGGAACAACCACTGTCAATGATCCAATGATCATTTTTACTCATATAAGAGATTAGTGTAGTTTTCTCATCATCATCGGAATCTTCTTTCATTGCAACATAAACAACTTCTATATCATTGTCATCAAAATTATTAGTGTCATTGTTAGAAGTTTCTTCAACAATATAACAAGATTTCTTATCTTTGTCTTCGTAGTCCTTATATTTCCTGAAGTCTCGGTCATCCTTTCTCTCTTTTTGTATTCTTTGTATTTTTTGTCCCTTCTTTCATCCTTTTCATTTTTGTCAAGACATCTAGCAGCTATATGACCAACTTTGTTGCATGAAAAACATATAATAGGAAGTTTACCTCTGTATTTTCCTTTTCCTCTAGAAAGCCTTTTTTTCCATAAGTGCTTCAAGTTCTTCAAGATCATCATCAAAAGTGTCACTATTACTGTCCACATGTTTCTTTCCTTTCTTAGATTTATCGAGAACCAGTTGTGATCTAAAAGCATAATCAATCCCTTGTGGATTATAGCTATCATAATTTGACATTTCAAATGTAGTGAGTCTGCTTATCAGATTTTCCAAATTTAGATTATTGTTAGGAGTACATCTCAATTCTTGAATTGAAGAAACTCTAATAGCATATACAGGAAGTAAATTTCTTAGTACCTTGCTCATAATGGTGTTCTCATCAATTGTTCCATTAGCCCCTCTAATGACATTTACAACTTCTTTTACTCTACCATAGTATTGAATAACATTTTCACCTTCTTGCATTTTCATCTCATCAAACTTACCTCTTAGACTTTCTGATTTATCTCTCAGCACATTTGTGTCTCCACCATAAATAGTTGCAAGTTTGTCCCACATCTACTTTGCATTTGTGCATCTCTTTATATCATCAAACTCTGAATAGCTGAATGAGGAGGCGATCTCCAACATTGCTTGATTGTGCTCTTGCTTTTCTTTTAGTTGTGCAGCTATGAGAGAAGTAGTAGGTGGTACATAGGCATGTTTAATAAGTCACTTAGCATCATCTCTAATACCAGCCAAATGCAATTTCATCAAACTCTGCCATGCAGGGAAGTTGTCTTTGTTCAGCTTGGGAACCTCCTTCTTATACATCTTGATCTTATCCCTCCAAGTACCTTTAAATTGGTTTTAGGAGACCAAAGCTATGATACCAATTTTTAGAATGAATTTATAATAACTAAGAGGGGAGGGGTGAATCAGTCATCCTCAAGTCTAGATGTAGCAAATAAAAAAAATTTGTATTTCAGATCTACTCGGCAGTAGTAGCATAAGTCAACAACTTAATCATGCAGTTTACTGTCAATTGAAATTAGCTTGTAGAAACATAACAGTAAAGCAAACCATAAACATTCACACAAGTTGACACAAGTATTTAATGTGGAAACCCAATATGGGGAAAACCACGAGTAACATGCTACCAAGTTTTAACTCTTCTAAAGTGATGCCCTATGAGGAGCCAACCCTATTAAAGGTTACAATAACACACTGCTAGGTGTGACCTAGTTAAAGGATTTAATCACCCTGATAGGAGTGACCTTGTTAGAGGACTTAGAACATTCCACCTGAATGTCACCCTGTTAGAGGATTTATACAAATGACTGTAAAGTTAACCTTGTTAAAGGCTTTAAGTGATACAATGGTTAGAAAGTAATCAGTAGTTGTGATCTGGTACATACAACTTACTTTGCAATTCAGATCCAATTACAGCTATGATGTTAATTTACTAGATAGCCTGCACTGTCATTTCAACCTTCTGATCTACTTGGAAATCCGTTAAGAAATCACACATGCAACTCTCTAATTCTGTATTTTTCCTTCTCTACTACATCATGCCAAATAGTAAATCAACTATGCAATCCTATTGCATACACATCCACTCTTGCACTTGAATGAATAACCCCTTGAGGTTATCATATACCTCTCTATCTAGGTCAGATAAATCTTTTGCCGCTTAAACAAGATTGTAGATCTTAGGTTAGGTCAGATCCAATGGATCATTCCATCTTTTCATTACATTTAATTCTCCAAAGTAGTCTCTAATTAAATCTTGAAACCATGCATTAATTATGGTTACCCATACATTAAATGACGTGGATCAATCTTTAATTAACATTACATATCTAAATAAAATTAACTAAGTTGGCCAAATATCTCAAATCTCATCATTAATCTAATTACTGTAAGTCAGCCGACATCATTGTTTCCACTCAGAAATTTTAATGGTGCTCGACATTGAACAAATTTTATCATCATGAACAACTTTACTTGGCACAAGCAACTTTGCTCGGCACAAGCAACTTTGCTTGGCATAGAACAACATGAAAAACTATCTTTGAAAGATAAACAACTAATTACTTTTCCAAAGTGCCAATTGATCAAGTACCATTTTATTTTCCTTAACTCAACCATTCACTTGGTCTTCTTGTTAAATCTTCTTCATCAACAATAGATATGGTACTCAAATAGATAACAATAGTCTCACCAGTAAAGGTTTGACAGCAATGACAAAATAACAATTGCTTGCATTGTCACTTTCCAACAAAACCTTCATCGAAATTCACACCTACAACATCCAAGGAGAAATAAGTACACAAAGAAACTAGCATGGTAAAGGAATCCACATTTACTTTAGATAACACATAAGAATAGACAATCCTAGACTGGCTTTACAAAGGACAACCGGTGGAGGCTGAGGTCAAACATGTAAAGATATCCCGAGAATAGTATGGGAAGGGATATGATTTCCTCAAACAAATGGGATACAAAGGAAAAGGACCTCTAAATGACATAGGATGAGGGCTTATTGAACCTATACCCATGGAGTTCAAGAATACCAGAGATAAAACAGGACTGGGTTTTAATACTAAAACTAATAAACCCGCTTCAAAAGGGAGTCCACACTCAGACAATGGAAGTGGTGAAATAGATGAAAGATTGTTGCATGTTGGCACACAGGATCCCAACTACCAAGAAGAATGCTATATACCTAATTTTGAGGTACCACAAGAGCTTCACACCCCTTTGTTAGTACAACCTCCCATTCAAGAGGTGGGAGACACCATAACAACTGGTCCAGAGATATCACCGATAGCGACAATTACTCAAGAAACACCCTAACAGTAGGATTTACATCCTAACTGGGGGCAATTGGTCACAATTTCACATGTCCTTGATCTACCACACTTTGATCCATAGGTAGCTAACTAGGTGCATCAAATAACTATATCTGATTACTTAAACAGATCCGATGATGAAGTCACAAACTCTAATGATTATTAATGGGAAGAGCTATATATTTCTACTAAAGATATTGGAATAGATACAATTCACATATTTTTGGCACCCTTAGCTCCTTGTAAACAAGCTACCACTACTCCCAATGACACTGATAATCCTGAAGCAAAAGAATAGTTCCTTTCCTTGATCATTAATGAAGAAACTGGTGATTACATAAGTCTAGAAGATTTCATAGGCTACAAGCAAGAAGCCCCCTTTTACAATGCCCCTTTTAATGACGATCTCAATCTTATTGATCTAAACATTGAAGAAAATAACTTAACCAACCATGTCATGTTGGTTAATGGTCTTGATGACAGCGCAATGTTGTCCTTCCCAGAATCTAACTCCCTAACATTGGTACTTCCAGACCTAATTGATTGGACTAAAATAGATCCTCCTATCCTCGACTTTCCCAATGAATATACCCTAGCTTTTTATCTCAATATTTGTGAACCTTACCCTTCTTCCACCAATGTAAGGAGCAAAAACATGTCATAGGAGGATATCAGGTTTCTTAGTCAAAAATTGAAAAATAAAAAGAAAAAGTGGACTGATGGTGAAAACCACTTTGTGGCAGTATTAGATCCAAAAATAGTAAAGAAAAAAGATGTATCCGATGGTGAAAACCTCTTAGAGGTGCCAAAGGATGAGACTCTTGATATCCTCCCCAAACACTTTCAAGAAAGGTCTTCAATACTGATTGAACCAACATAGCCAGTAAATTTGGGCACTGTTAAGAATCCTCAAATAGTCCACCTTGCACAATATTTATCAGATGCAGAGAAGACACAGTTCATGGAGTTCCTGAAGGAGAAGAAGATCAACTTTGCATGGTCTTATACCAATATGCCAGGGATGGATCCTAATCTAATCATGCACCACTTATCTATAGCTCTCGAGATCAAGCCCATGAAATAAAAACTTAGAAAGATGCATCCTCATGTTGCATTATTGGTAAAAGAAGAACTGGAGAAGTTGTTGAAAGATGGATTTATCAGGGTCATTGCCTTTGTAGGAAGGATCTCCAATGTGTTCCCCATGTCTAAAATGGATAAATCTATCAGGATCTGTACGGACTTTAGAGACCTAAACAAAGCATGTTTGAAAGATGACTTCCCTCTACCTAACATTGACATGATCATAGACCTCACAGCAGGCTACCAGATGTATTCTTTAATGGATGGATTCTTGGGCTTTAATCAAATCAAAATTTCCCTTGAGGATCAAGAGAAAATTGCATTCACATGTGCATGAGGCACATTTTGCTGGAACGTCATGCCATTTGGGCTAAAGAATGTTGGTGCACATTATCAAAGAGCCATGACAACTATATTCTATGACATGATGCATAAGAACATGGAGGACTACATGGATGACACATTGGCTAAATCCAAAGAAAGAGGTACTCACATTGCTGACCTAAGAAAGATACTAGATCGAATGGAACAGTTCCAACTCATACTCAACCCAAAGAAATGTGCCTTTGGGGTCTAATCAGGGAAGCTGCTAGGATTCATTGTTTCAGCAAAAGGAATTGAGGTAGACCCCGCTAAGGTTTAGGCTATACTAGAGATGGCTCCTCCACACAACATCAGTCAAATGCATACACTACAAGGGAGAGTTTAGTCCATCAGGAGATTCATGTCCCAACTTGCAGATAGGGAACAACCCTTTACTAAATTACTACATAAAGGGGTTACCTTGAAAAGGGCTAAGCACTATGAAGCAAACTTTAGAGAATTTAATGGATACCTGGCTACTCCTCCTATTCTTATGGCACCTATTAATTGAAAGACCCTACTCCTATACATTTCTGCTATAGCTACATCCCTAGGAATATTGCTATCTCAAGAAGATGAAAGAAAGAAAGAAAGAGCTATCTACTAAATTAGTAGAACACTGGTTTCCTATGAGCTCAATTATAGCATTAGTGAAAAAGAATGCTTAGAAGTCATCTTCGCATCACAAAAATTGAGGCACTACATGCTCTCTCATACAATAAAGCTCATTTCTAAGATTGATCCTCTAAAATATCTCCTAAATGGAACAACATTAACAAGATGTTTGGCAAAATGGGTCCTGATTCTAAGTGAGTTTGACATTGAATATGTAGAACGAAGAGTTATCAAAGGACAGGTCCTTGTAGATCAATTGGTTGATTCACCACTCTAGTATGATGAACCTTTGACTATTGAATTCCTTGATAAAAAAATCATGCACCTAATTGAATATCCATGGAAGATTTACTTTGATGGTTTGTTTACGCAACAAGGCTCTGGAGCAGGGGTCCTATTCATAACCCCTCAAGGCTAAAAGATTCCCAAATCTTACAAATTGATGTTTCCATGCACCAACAATATTTCATAGTATGAAGCATTGGTAAACGGTCTTAAGCTAGCTATGGAGTGGAAGATTGTAGAGTTTCACGTGTATGGTGACTCCCAACTAATTATCAATCAGGTCAATGGGGAGTATCAAACAAAAGATGAGAATTTGATGCCCTACAAGCAACTAGTTGATGACCTAAAGAAATACTTTGTCTTCATCAGCTTCCAGTAGATACCATGATCATATAACAAAGCTACAGATGCTATGGCCACCTTGGCATCTATGTTACAACTGGAAGAACATCAATTCCGCTATGACTTCTTGGTGGAATAACTATCCTATCCTACCTTTGATACCCTTGAGTACCAATTCATCTATGCTTTGAATGCCCTAGACCAATCTCAACATGCCAATATCATTGCTTACCTTTCTAACCAAACCATCCCTAAGGCTTCAAGTTCTCCATTGAAGATCAAGGATTCAAGCATTCACACCTTTGAAGGGATTTGGTTAAAGAATTCAAGATTCCTCATTCAAAACCCTAGATCTATCCATCATGGTGGTGTGATCTTCCTTCAATATCCTTTGCGCATCCTCAAGATTCATTCATTCTTCCTTCAAGGTGTATTCCAAGCATATAATCATGGAGGTTTATGGTTTCTAATATTGATTCTAAGATTTCATATTTTCATACTAGTTTACATTCAAAATACAATTGCATATCTATTGAATATCATAGCTTTGTTATTAGATTTACTTCTACTAATTTCTAGCATTCTCTATTTCAATTATTGATTTGAAGGTTAATATCTAAATCAGGGTTTGACTAAGGCAAACCCCTCCCCCAGCAAACAAAACCATTTTTATTGTAGGTACAAGTTAAGGATAGAAAATTCAAGTGCAAATCCAGATACCCTTTTTGGAAAACTTTAAGGATCCAAAAATAGATTTTACATCTAACTATGAAGGTCAAGGTCAACTTTCTATTTTGTGTCAGAATCAACTTTCTATTTTGGTTCTGAATCGATATTCTATTTTGGGTCAAAATCGACATGAGCCAGATCTGGAAAAGATTTATGGGTTTTCTCCGTCTCTGTGTTTCTATGTCCAATCCGGTTGTAGAACTTCCAAAAACTCAGTGTAGACACCCAAAAATAGAATTCTTCAAATATGTTACATTTTAAGGTTATTATTTATCTTCTCATTCATTTCAATTAAGGTTTTAATATTCCTAGGTCTATTGCACATTCTTTTCTATAGGACAGAACCTATGGTTTTTCTCTTTACCCCTATTATTAATAGGTTGATTCCTTTATGTATTGATCCTTTCTTTGGGGATTAATCAATTTGGATCTTCCGTTTATGAATTTAGGATTAAGAGGGAACTTTTATCTTCCCACATCCCACACACATACATCACACCATATATATACACCTTATCACATTCATCCAATACATTTTGGTGACCTTCCATTCCTATATATATCCTACATTTTCATTGTCACATTTTAGATGTTACAGTACCTTTCTGCATGAACTAGTTTCCTTTTAAGAGGATCATTAGTCTTGGAAGTAGATGCTTTGGCATTTGATGTTGCAGCAATCCCTGCATTAGCATGATAAAGCCCAGAAGACTGTCTGATAAAATCAATCTACATCTTCATCTTGAAAGTAAAAGCCTCCCATTTTATTCTCTAAATTTCTTGGGTCATGAAATCATACTCCCTTTTAGCCATCTCAAATTTAGATCTAAGCATTGGATCCACTAGATCTTTATGACTCTTAGGTTCATTTATTTCAACTCTTGTCATCATCTACTTTCCCTTATCTTTAGGGCTTTGAGTATCAACATTTCCGTTGGTGAAAATTTTCTCTTCATCCTTCTCAGGCTCTTCAACATAATTTGTTTCCTAATGTTTCAGCGATTGCCTTTTCAATTGGTGATTTCTAATTCACTCTTATCTTTTGTTATCTTTCTTTTCTTTCTTTCTCTATCTTAGAAAGGACAACCATTTTTCTAATTCAGTAGCTTCATTAGAGGAATCTTTAGAAGTTGAGGGAATAGTGTATGATTCCTCTTCTTTTCTCTCATCATGAGAACTATAATCTCCATATGTACCCAATCCCAAGTATGGAGCCTCTTCATATTCTGATGTATTCCCTTCATGACTATATTGGATTTGATCTTCCGTTTGAGTGTTCTCCTCTTGTCTCCTTTGAGATGGATTATCTTTGTTTTTATTTTCTTTCCTAGGATGACCAACCCTGGAAGTAGTTGGTATTCCACCTTCCAATTTACCTTCAAGGTGCCAACAAGAAGTTGAGACCACTTTTTGGGCAAAAAGTGGAAGTATTTTCCCTATTTTTAAAATTTTTTTGTCAATTGATGTTAAAATTGGAGGCACTTAGAGATTGAATCTTAACAAAATATACTAATAGAAAATGTAGTGCTTGGAGTCTAGTTTTCAAATATATAATTTTATTTAATACCCACATGGTAGAAAATACATTTTAGTAGGCATTGTTAAAAACCCCTTTTTCAAAATTCCTATTTGAGGACAATACCCCACACATGTACGACCTCCCTATTTTGAAGTAAATAAATAAATTTTTGTAAATCCCTCTGGGGAAATGTATCTAAAACATCAAATATTGGTGAGAATATTTTTTCTTTTTTTGGTTAAATATTGTTTATTAATTTTTAATTGACTATAAAGTACACTTTTGAAACCTCTGGTGTACAACCACCATAATTTGATGAAAATTTCAATTTTTTTAATTTTTAATTTTATTTTGGGAGGAAATTATATAGAGATTGCTGTCATATAATTCATTTTTCCATAAAAATAAAATCAAAAAAGTTATTAAAATTTTAGTTAACCTTACTATTTCAAGTTTAGATACCACTTTGGCATAGTAAACATTGTAAAAATACTAAAATTAGTCATATCACTACAAAATTTATATTTTTATAATCTATACAATATGAGTTGAAATGGGTTTTTGTTTCATCAAAAAATTCATTCGAGAAGACCTCTAAACAATTATGACAAAGCACAAATTTTATGTATCAATGCCTTGGCCATATTTTTGAAAAGCCAAGCATAGGCTTGGTGGGACCAAGCTTATCCCGAACCAAAAAATAGGGTGGAGGTATAATTCCCACTCCTAATTTTAAGAAACAGGCACCTATTTCAATTTGGACCATTGAAATAGAAACGGGCACCCGTTTAATATACTAGCTCCTATGTTATAAACGGGTACCCATTTCTATTTAAATAATGGGTGCCTAGTTTTGAAAGAGTCATTGGAGACAAAAAATAAATTGTGGGACTAATCTCAATGATTGGTGATTATTCAATCATTTATATGATATATCCATGTAGAATAAAGAATATTATGAACCTACATTCTCTTTTTTTGTCTTGTTCTGGATCAGACAAGATGGGATTAATTTGAATTCAAATTTTGGTGCAAACATGGGATCAAAGAAAAATAGAAAAGAGGAAAAAAAAGGTTTTGAAATATAATGAGGTTGAAGCAAATAGAAAGGAGACAAAATGACAATGAGAAAGAAGAGCAATAATTCAAAAACTAAAATTTTTGGAGCATCGAGTTCAACAAGCATTTCAAAAGAGGAGAATAATGAGGAGACCATGATGGATGCAGAGCTTGAAAAAGAAAATACAATAGGAGAAAATTCAGTTGCATATAGGTATGTCTTCACAACCAAATGAAACTTATTCTAATAAAGAACTTGATCTTTTTGTATTAGCAGGTTACTCTTTAAATCATTTAGATTTTCTTCCTAAAAATAGAGTAATAGATTATATTGCACATCAAACACTGCAAATTAGTAATGTTAATAATAATGATAAAGGAACTAAATTTAAAACACCAATTGAAAGTGAAATTCAAACCCCAATTGAAATCGACAACCAAACGACAATTGAGATCAACAATCTGGATGTAGACATACAAACACCAATTGAGAATGAAACCCATTTGAATGATAATAAAATGAATGAACAATTTCAAATTAAATGTGGTGCGCTAGACAATCTACATGGTTTGCTTTCATGGATAAAGATTAGGACACACACAAGTAAATTGTTTAGACATTTTCTTTATAATAAGAAATTTGGGTTTCAATGTCACTTAATGTTACAACTAATTACACTGACTAAAATGTGAAAAGTGATGAAGAGGTTAGGAGTTTATGTGAAATCCAAGAAGGATGAGTCTCTAAAAAAATTTGTATCAACTATTGCTAGTTCCTTTGACACAATCGGAAAGGAAAGTCATTCTAAAGATAGGAATGTGGCACAATGAGCAATAACAATAACTTTAGTAAAAAACCACTTGTAATAAAAGAATGATGACAAACATAAGTGGATATCTTAATATTCATCGTAATACTTTAGAAAGAGTTGTAAAGAGAAGAGTTTACTTTGAAAGTGATCCAAAAAACCTTTTGTGTAGCTTTAGTGGTAGACTCTTGAGGTATGACATGAAACTTACTGGTGAAGTCAAAACTTTGATTGAAAATTTTTGGCATGATAATACAAGAGTATCACCTAATCCTAGAGATGTTCTTAAATTAAGAGTCAGCTCAAAAATTTGTGATCCACATCCAAAACATCTTTTGGACACAACTCAAATTTAATTGTATAAAAAAAAAAATTGATTGTATAAGGTGTTAACTATTAGTATTAGTCAAAGATCTTTTGAAAAATGTAAACCATGGTATGTAAGTATTAACAAGGAAAGAGTAATGTGTTGTTACAAAACTCATGTTCAATTTCATTATCATTATGATTTTTTTGATCTATACGTTCTACTATGTGATAAGGCCAAGATAGGGCCTAATAGTTCTATGTTTTCATATGTTTTATGATTACTTTTGAAAGACTTTATATGTTTTCATGATACTTTCCAAGAATGTTTAAATATCTTAGAATTGTTATATCTATTGGTGTATGCAGATATATGTGAAATGTTTTTGAAAATTTTTATAATATGATATCTATGTGTTGTATGGATATATGGAATTAAATCTGATACCTTTCTTTCTTACCTAAAGTCGGGTGGGTTTCATGTAGCCATATGATGAAGAGCGAGGTAGTAAATAAACTTGTTATGAATTCTTTGTCTTGGATATGCGCACGTGCTAACCTTTTTTGCAGAGGCAATGGATCCATGAATAAGGAAGGAGTCAACATATGAGGAATAGAGTAAACACTTTGAAAGGATCAACCGTTGCAGAGCTCGTAGTGGTTCTACTACCACGGGTGAGAAAGAGTCCTGTTGTAGTTAAATCCTAGCTAAAGTGGTCATGATGGAGTAAATCCAGCAGCATCATGTTCCTAGATTCATGAATGTATAAATGTAGTTTGTTCCTTCGGTTTAAGTTGTTGGTCATGATCTTGATGACTGCCATATCCCTAGTGTTGGGGAAGTCCTAGTCAATAGGAGTTTGTTTCAAGTTATTGTTAAATAAAGTTGGAAGATTTATTCTAGTAGTCAGTCGATAGATAGAGATTTGTTATTATAGTACTCCATTGTAATTCAGAAAGAGATATACAGTCTTATTTTCTGTATCCTGTGTAATCCATGTTTTATGAATAAATTATGAGAGCTTTAACTTCTAGTATCTGAGATCTTGTTTATTCACACTTC
>MU227918.1:826906-837121 GCA_018584345.1 Thuja plicata | reverse complement strand
CGGGTGTCTGATGCAGGAGCATCCTGGGTGTAAGGGCAATCTTGCATCACCCAAAAATATTTCTGTTTTCTTTTCAATAAGGGCTACCTTGTGCAGAGATGCTATTTATGGAAACTTGCTATTTTTATTAAGTTGGTCATACAATCTCAGAATGTTTTGATTTTGCATGCGGAGGTTCATCTTAGTCATATTAGCCTGCTAGTAAAGTTTCATGGCTAGATCAGGTCTAGTTTTGAAGATATTGAAAATTTTTGGTATTCAAAATAGGGTACAAAAATATTGAGCTTAGTTTTGAAGGCTTTAGAGGCCCTGAATGAGGTCAAAACTTGGGCTCAATGAAACATGCTTAAGTTAAGCATTTTATAGCGCTTTGTGGCATTTCTAAAATGGGGTTATAATAGTCAATTAGGTCAATTGGTGATGACTTATGGTTTCCAGAAGTTGGGCCACCTGAAATAGCATAAAATAATTTTCCTTCAAAGTTTTTGTTCGGGTTTCAAAAGTTATTTTGAGCTGACTTTGATGTACTAAAATGAAAAATAAAATAATTCTAAGTTTGGTTGGCCCTAAGGGATAAATTTCTGGAACCTTCTCGAGCGGTGGAAATTGCCTATATAAAGAAGGCCCATAGTGTTGTCTTAGGCAGTTCGAGACAGTTCTGGGTAGATCTGGGTAATAATTTGAGGCTTTGTAGTACAAAATATTGTAAGGGGAATGCCCATGTGGCTTTGCATATTGTAATTCTGAAAGTTGTAATTCCACATTTGTGGAGATAATAAGAAGCCCATTTTCTATTCTTGTAAATTGTTGTTGCTTCTCTGTTTCTGTTATGTGTTTATGGCATTAAGGGGAGCACCCTTCATCAAGTGGTATCAGAGAAGGATTTCTTGGGTGTGTAAATAGATCACTGACTGTGAGGCAGTTTGCACCAGGACTGTGGTTAGGGTTTCAGTGTGCATCATGAAAATGCCTCCTCGAAGGGAACATGGCGGAAGAGCTGGTGGTGTGACACTTGAGGTTAGAGAGCTCCAGAGACAAGTGCGAGCATTGCAAGAAGAGATTCATAGAGGAATGAATCTTAATGTTAGAAACAAAAGTGAGGATGAAGCCGAAGAAGGAAATGATGATCAAGAAGAAGTTGAAGTTTTGAATCTAGAAGAAGAAAGGCTTTTCCAAGCCATTTCTAAGATTGGGAAAAGACCTAAGATTTAGGTTCCTACTTTTTCAGGGACTCTCAACCCAAAGGAGTTGATTGACTAGATCAATGAATGTGAAGAATATTTTGAGTATGAAGATATTGAGGATCCTGATCGGGTCAAGTTTGCGAAGGCCAGACTGAAGGGTCATGCGAAGATCTGGTGTCAGGAGATCCAATTAGAGTGAAATCGAAGAGGAAAGGATAAAATCACAAGATGGGAATGGATGGTGGATAATTTGAAGTGACAGTTCATTCCTGTTGATTATGAGCTTTACCTACTGAAGAAAATGCAAAGTTTGAAGCAAGCAGGAAAATCTATCGAAGAGTATACGGAGGATTTCTATCGAATCCTCATCCGAACAGGCCATGCGGAAGCTGACAAGGAGAAAGTTTCCTGTTACCTTAATTGGTTGAGGCTAAGCATTCAGGAGGAGTTGAACCTGATTCAAATGAATAGTATTAAAGAGGCCTACTAGTTTTCCCTAAAGGTAGAGGAAAAGATGAAAAGGAAGTTTAAAAGCAGGCAAAGCGAAAGAGGTCGCAATGGAAGATCTGGTGGACGATCTTATGGAGGCCAAAATGAAGATCAGTAAAAGAAGGATGAGGCTAGTAGTAGTCAGGGTCAGAGGGAAAATAATTTCAATCAAAATAATAGAGATCAAAGAGGAAGAGGATGCGGACAAGGATCAGGAAGAGGAGGCTTCCGTGGAACATGTTTTCACTGTGGAGAAGAAGGTCATAGGGAATATGAATGTCCTCAGTGCCAAGGAAGAACAGAGAGGATAAATGAAGGCCAGGCCAGAGATGTACATGTAGATGAAGATTCCAGATCGTCACATTTTGAAGATGCTAAAAGAGGAGAAATGATGATTAACAAAAGAGTCCTACTGAGTGGTGAGAATGAAAATGAACAAAGGGGGAGCCTGTTTTGCATCAGGTGCAAGTGTGAGGGTAAGTGTTGTGATATGATTATTGATAGTGGAAGCACTAACAATTTGGTGTCAGAAGAGATGGTGACAAAGTTGAATCTCAAGAGATAGAAACACCGACATCCATATCGGATTTCCTGGGTACAGGATGACCACAAGGTCATGGTCAATAAACAATGCCTCGTGGAGTTCAAGATTGGTGGATACCATGATGAAGTACTGTGTGATATCATATCTATGGATGTATGTCATATTTTGTTGGGTAGACCATGGCAGTTTGATAGATGTGATGTACATGATGGTCATGCGAATACCTATTCCATGACAAAGGATGGAGTGCAAAATAAGCTAAAGCCATTGAATGACACGGAAGAAAAGGTATGTCATAGTGCAAGAATAACTTTTGTTGATAGAAGAAATTTCCTAGATGGTATGAGGCATGAGTATGTGTGTTTTGCTTTAATTCCAAAAGTTGGTAAGGAGGAATTAGAAGATGTTCCTGTAGAAGTTGCAGATTTGTTGAATGATTTTCAGGATATTGTATCTGATAATGTGCCTGATGGATTACCACCAGTCAGGAAGATCATTCATCAGATGGAATTAATTCCAGGAGCGAGTTTGCCGAATAAGGCAGCACACAGAATGACACCTGCAGAAAGTGAGGAGTTGAACCGACAAGTACATGAGTTGTTCTAGAAAGGATTGATCCATGAGAGTCTGAGTCCCTGTACTGTACTAGCGGTATTAGCACCAAAGAAGAATGCAGAGTGGAGGATGTGTAAAGACTCTAGGGAAATAAACAAGATCACAATCAAGTACAGGTTTCCATTGCCACAAATGGACGATATTATGGACCATTTGAGTGGAGCTGTGTATTTCTCAAAGATAGATCTAAAGAGTGGATATCATCATATTTGGATCAGAGAAGGAGATGAATGGAAGACTTCCTTCAAGACAAAGGAAGGATTATACGAGTGGTTAGTCATGTCTTTTGGGCTAACCAATGCACCGAGCACTTTCATGCGACTCATGAACGAGGTTCTGAAAGAATTTCTGGGTAAGTTTGTCATTGTTTACCTGGATGATATTTTGATCTTTAGTAAGACATTGGAGGAGCATCTGATGCATATTCGTATGGTATTTGAGAAGCTAAGAGAATAAAAATTGTTGATAAATTTGAAGAAGTGCAGTTTTGTGAAGAAAGAGTTAGTGTATTTGGGATTTGTAGTTTCAGCAAAAGGTCTAAAAATGGACCCAAAGAAGGTACAAGCTATCCTTGAATGGCCTACTCCAAGGAGTGCTACTAAGGTAAGATTTTTTTATGGTCTAGCTAGCTTTTACATAAATTTTATCAGAACTTTCAGCAGTATTTGTGGACCCTTGACTGAAACAATGAGGGGATAGAAAAGAGTTTAAGTGGACTAATGGGGTAGAAAAGAGTTTTCAATTGTTGAAACAAACAGTTATAAAACAACCTGTTTTAGCACTTCCAGATTTTAATAAGATGTTTCAAGTAGATTGTGATGCTAGTGGTACTGCAATAAGAGCTGTTATGAGCCAAGAAGGTAAACCTATTGCTTATTTTAGTGAGAAGTTAAATGATGCCAAGAGATAGTATTATGTTTATGATCAGGAATTTTATGCTATAATTCAGGCATTAAAGAAGTGGAGACATTATCTGCTTCCTAAGGAGTTTGTTTTATATACTAACCATCAAGCTTTGCAATATTTGAATAGTAAAGAAAAGTTGAATCAAAGACATTTGAAATGGGTTGAATTTTCTGTAGAGTTACACATTTGTTTTGAAACACAGGAGTGGAAAGTCTAATAGAGTTGCAGATGCTCTTAGCAGATGACAACTTTTGCTAACAGAGATGCAAATCGAGGTGGTTGGGTTCAAAGAACTCAAGAGTTTGTATCTAGAGGATCCTGATTTTGGTGAAGCTTGGAAAGCTTGTACATAACCTATTACTCTAGATAGGATGAAGCGGCCGAATTTCAAGATTCAGGATGGAATGTTATTCAGAGGGAGCCAATTGTGCATTTTACGAAGTTCTGTGAGGGAAAATCTCATCAAGGAGAAGCATAGCAGAGGATTGGTTGGACATTTTGGTTAAGATAAAACCCTTGCTCTGGTTAGCAAGAATTATTATTGGCCACAGTTGCAACAAGATGTCAAGAAGTTTGTACAGAGTTGTAGAGTATGTCAAATGGCAAAAGGAGCAAAGCAGAATACAGGATTGTATCAACCGTTACCTGTACCAGAGAAGCCTTAGGAGGATATCAGTATGGACTTTGTTTTTAGTTTACCAAGGACTCAGCGGGGACATGATTCAATTTTTGTGGTGGTTGATAGGTTTTCAAAGATGACACATTTCATTCCCTGCAACAAGACTAATGACGCTATTCATGTGGAAGAATTATTTTTCAGAGAAGTGGTGAGGCTACATGGTTTTCCAAAGACCATAGTTTCAGATCAAGACACTAAGTTTGTTGAATATTTGTAGCGTACGTTGTGGAAGAAGTTGAAGACATATTTGAAGTTTAGTTCATCACATCATCCATAAATTGATGGACAGACAGAGGTGGTGAATAGGAGTTTGGGGAATTTGCTGAGATGTTTGGTTGGAGATAAGACAATAGGATGGGATTTGATTTTACCATAGGAAGAATTTTCATATAATAATTTTGTCAACAGGACCACTAGTAAATCACCATTCCAGATTGTATATGGAAGTAGTCCAAGAAATGCATCTGAATTGACAAAGATAGATAAAGGAGAAATAAGTAGTGCTGAAACTGAGGATTTTGCAGAACACTTGAAGAACATCCATGAGGAAGTGAGGAAGCACATTACCAAAATGAATGCACAATATAAGTCTAAGGTAGATGAGAAAAGGAGACATAAGGAATTTCAGGTTGGGGATGAAGTCATGGTTCATTTGCGGAAGGAGCGATTTCTAGTTAGTACATATAACAAGTTGAAAATGAAGAAGTTTGGACCATGTAAGATACTGAAGAAGCATGATTCAAGAAATGCTTGAGGTAGAATTTCCTAGTGAGCTGAATATTTCACCAGTATTTAACATTTTAGATTTGATAGAGTATCATGAAGGAGGTGTTGAAGATGACATCATAGCGGCACAGTGGAGTATTCCAGCAAGTAGTTTAGATACCAAGGAGATTGAAGACATACTGGACAGTCGTGTTGGTAGAAGCACAAGGAACAGGACATATGAAGAATATCTTGTCAAGTGGAAAGGGATGACTTGTTAAAGATTCATCATGGCTGACAAGGGAGGAGGTTAACCATCTTGGTTTTCCTCTACACACCTGAGTCGTGACAGGGTCACCTCTCAAATTACCCTGGGTGTCTGATGCAGGAGCATCCTGGGTGTAAGGGCAATCTTGGATCACCCAAAAACATTTTTTTTTTTTTTCAATAAGGGCTACCTTGTGCAGAGCTACTATTTATGGAAACTTGCTATTTTTATTAATTTATTCATACGATCTCAAAATGTTCTTATTTTGCATGTGGAGGTTCATCTCATTCATATCAGCTTGCCAGTAAAGTTTCATGGCTAGATCAGGTCTAGTTTTGAAGATATTGAAAATATTCGGTATTGAAAACAGGGTACAGAAACTTTGAGCTTAGCTTTGAAGGCTTTAGAGGCCCTGGATGAGGTCAAAAATTAGGCTAAATGAAACCTTTTTAAGTCTAGTGTTGTAGAGCGCTTCGTGGCATTTCCAAAATGGGGTTATAATAGTCAATTGGGTCAACTTGTGATGACTTATGGTCTCCGGAAGTTGGGCCACCTGAAATAGCAGAAAATAATTTTCCTTCAAAATTTTTGTTCAGGTTTCAAAAGTTATTTTGAGCCAACTTTGATGTACTAAAATGAAAAATAAAATAATTCTAAGTTTGGTCAGCCCTAAGGGCTAAATTTATGGAACCTTCTCAGGCGGTGGAAATTGCCTATATAAAGAAGGCCTGTAGTGTTGTCTTAGGCAGTTCAGGATAGTTCTAGGTAGATCTAGGTAATAATTTGAGGCTTTGTCCTAAAGAATGTTGTAAGGGGAATGCCCATGTGGCTTTGCATATTGTAATTCTAAAAGTTTGTAATTCCACATTTGTGGAGATAATAAGAAGCCCATTTTTTGTTCTTGCAAATTGTTGTTGCTTCTCTATTTTTTTTATGTGTTTGTGGCATTAAGGGGAGCATGCTTCATCAAGTGGTATCAGAGAAAGAGTTCCTGAGTATGTAAATAGATCACCGACTGTGAGGCATTTTGCACCAGGATCGTGGTTAGGGTTTCAGTGTGCATCAAAAAAATGCCTCCACGAAGGGAATGTGGTGGAAGAGATGGTGTTGTGACACCTGAGGTTAAAGAGCTCCAGAGACAAGTGCGAGCATTGCAAGAAGAGATTCATAGAGGAATGAATCTTAATGTTAGAAACAAAAGTGAGGATGAAGCCGAAGAAGAAAATGATGATCAAGAAGAAGTTGAAGTTTTGAATCCAGAAGAAGAAAGACTTTTTCGAGCCATTTCCAAGATTGAGGTTCCTACATTTTCAGGGAATCTCAACCCAGAGGAGTTGATTGACTGGATCAATGAATGTGAAGAATATTTTGAGTATGAAGATATTGAGGATCCTGATCAGGTCAAGTTTGCGAAGGCCAGACTGAAGGGTCATGCGAAGATCTGGTGGTAGGAGATCCAATTGGAGCGAAATAAAAGAAGAAAGGATAAAATCACAAGATGGGATCAGATGGCGGATAAGTTGAAGTGACAGTTCATTCCTGTTGATTGTGAGCTTGACCTACTAAAGAAAATGCAAAGTTTGAAGCAAGCAGGAAAATCTGTCCAAGAGTATACGGAGGAGTTCTATCGAATCCTCATCCAAATAGGCCATGCGGAAGCTGACAAGGAGAAAGTTTCCCATTACCTCAATGGGTTGAGGATGAGCATTCAGGAGGAGTTGAACCTGATTTGAATGAATAATATTGAAGAGGCCTACCAGTTTTCCCTAAAGGTAGAGGAAAAGATGAACAAGAAGTTTGAAAGCAGGCAAAGAGGAAGAGGTCATGGTGGAAGATCTAGTGGATGATCTTATGGAGGCTGAAATAAAGATTAGAAAAAGAAGGATGAGGCCAGTAGTAGTCAGGGTCAGAGGGAAAATAATTTCAATCAAAATAATAGAGATAAAAGAGGAAGAGGACGCCGACAAGGATCACGAAGAGGAGGCTTCCGTGGAACATGTTTTCACTGTGGAGAAGAAGGTCATAGGGCATATGAATGTCCTCAACTCCAAGGGAGAATAGACAGGAGAAATGAAGGCCAGGCCAGAGTTGCACATGTAGATGAAGATGCCAGATCGTCACATTCTGAAGATGTTGAAAGAGGAGAAACACTGATTAACAGAAGAGTCTTACTGAGTGGTGAGAATGAACCTGAACAAATGAGGAGCCTGTTTTGCACCAGCTACAAGTGTGAGGGTAAGTGTTGTGATGTGATTATTGATAGTGGAAGCACTGACAATTTGGTGTCAGAAGAGATGGTGACAAAGTTGAAGCTCAAGAGACATAAACACCCACATCCATATCGGATTGCCTAGGTACAGGATGACCACAAGGTCATGGTCAATGAACAATGCCTCATGGAGTTCAAGATTGGCGGACACCATGACGAGGTACTGTGTGATATCATATCTATGGATGTATGTCATATGTTGTTGGGTAGACCATGGTAGTTTGATAGATGTGCTATACATGATGGTCGTGTGAATACCTATTCTATGACAAAGGATGGAGTGCAACATAAGCTAAGGCCATTGAATGACACAGAAGAAAAGGTATATGGTAGTGCAAGAATAACTTTTGTTGATTGAAGAAATTTCCTAGATGGTATGAGGCATGAGCATGTGTGTTTTTATTTAATTCCTAAAGCTGGTAAGAAGGAAGTAGAAGATGTTCCTGTAGAAGTTGCAGATTTGTTGAATGAGTTTTAGGATATTATATCCGATAATGTGCCTGATAGATTACCACCAATCAGGAAGATCAGTCATCAGATTGACTTGATTCCAGGAGCGAGTTTGTCAAATAAGGTAGCACATAGAATGACACCTGCAGAAAGTGAGGAGTTGAACAAACAAGTACATGAGTTGTTGCAAAAAGGATTGATCTATGAGAGTCTGAGTCCCTGTTTTGTACCAACAGTTTTAGCACCAAAGAAGAATGGAGAGTGGAGGATGTGTACAGAGTCTAGGGCATTAAACAAGATCATAATCAAGTACAGGTTTCTATTGCCATGAATGGATGGTATTATAGACTGTTTGAGTGGAGCTTTGTATTTCCCAAAGACAGATCTGAAGAGTGGATATCATAAGATTCAGATCAGAGAAGGAGATGAATGGAAGACTCCCTTCAAGATAAAGGAAGGATTGTACGAGTGGTTAGTCATGCCTTTTGGTTTAACCAATGCACCGAGCACTTTCATGCAGCTCATGAACGAGGTTCTGAGAGAATTTATGGGTAAGTTTGTCATTGTTTACTTAGATGATATTTTGATCTTTAGTAAGACATTGGAGGAGAATGTGATACATATTCGTATGGTATTTGAGAAGATAAGAGAAGAAATTTTTTTGATTAATTTGAAGAAGTGCAATTTTGTGAAGAAAGAGTTAGCGTATTTGGGATTTGTAGTTTCAGCAGAAGGTCTAAAATAGACCCAGAGAAGGTACAGGCTATCCTTGAATGGCCTAGTCCAAGGAGTGCTACTAAGGTAAGATCTTTTCATGGTCTAGCTAGCTTTTACAGAAAGTTTATTAGAAATTTTAGCAGTATTTGTGGATCCTTGACTAAAACAATGAGAGGGGATAGAAAAGAGTTTAAGTGGACTAATGGGGTAGAAAAGAGTTTTCAATTGTTGAAACAAAAAGTTACAGAACAACCTATTTTAGCACTCCAAGATTTTAATAAGGTGTTTCAAGTAGATTGTGATGCTAGTGGTACTGCAATAGGAGTTGTTATGAACCAAGAAGGTAAAAATATTGCTTATTTCAGTGAGAAGTTAAATGATGCCAAGAGAAAGTATTTTGTTTATGATCATGAATTTTATGATATAATTCAGGCATTAAAGAAGTGGAGACATTATCTACTTCCTAAGGAGTTTGTTTTATATACTGACCATCAAGCTTTGCAATATTTGAATAGTCAAGGAAAGTTGAATAAAAGACATTTGAAATGGGTTAAATTTTTACAGAGTTACACATTTGTTTTGAAACACAGGATTGGATAGTCTAACAGAGTTGCAAATGCGCTTAGCGGAAGACAACTTTTTCTAATAGAGATGCAGATCGAGGTTGTTGGGTTCAAGGAACTCAAGAGTTTGTATCCAGAGGATCCTAATTTTGGTGAAGCTTGGAAAGCTTGTACATAACCTATTACTCTAGACAGGATGAAGTGGCTGATTTTATCATTCAGGATGGAATGTTATTCAGAGGGAGCCAGTTGTGCATTCCACAAAGTTCTATGATGGAAAATCTCATCAAGGAGAAGCATAATGGAGGATTGGCTAGATATTTTGGTCGAGATAAAACCCTTGCTCTGGTTAGCGAGAATTATTATTGGCCATAGTTGTAGCAAGATGTTAAGAAGTTTGTACAGAGTTGTAGAGTATGTCAAATGGAAAAAGGACCAAGGCAGAATACAGGATTGTATCAACCATTACCTGTACCAGAGAAGCCTTGGGAGGATATCAGTATGGACTTTCTTCTTAGTTTACCAAGGACTCAGCGGGGACATGATTCAATTTTTGTGGTGATTGACATGTTTTCAAAGATGACATATTTCATTCCCGGAAAAATGACTGATTCTATTCATGTGGAAGAATTATTTTTCAGAGAAGTGGTGAGGCTACATGGTTTTCCAAAGAGCATAGCTTCAGATCAAGACACTAATTTTGTTGGATATTTCTGGCGTACATTGTGGAAGAAGTTGAAGACAGATTTGAAGTTCAGTTCATCACATCATCCACAGACTGATGGATAGACAGAGGTGGTGAATAGGAGTTTGGGGAATTTTCTGA
>MU227918.1:805668-820071 GCA_018584345.1 Thuja plicata | reverse complement strand
GGGTAGATCTGGGTAATAATTTGAGGCTTTGTCCTACAGAATATTGTAAGGGGAATGCCCATGTGGCTTTGCATATTGTAATTCTGAAAGTTTATAATTCCACATTTGTGGAGATAATAAGAAGCCCTTTTTATGTTCTTGCAAATTGTTGTTGCTTCTCTATTTTATGTTATGTGTTTGTGGCATTAAGGGGAGCACCCTTCATCAATTGTATAGAATCAAGCTCAACCATTCATCTTTATAGCCATAAAATCAACATCTTATCCACTTGAATTCCAAATTATCACACTTGTAGTGTCGTGCAATAATCTCTCTGTAACTAATGCTGTAGTTAATTCACACTGCATAATCCCTTCTAGAAAAGAGTACACATATTTTCTCTTTTTGTACTTGTAAGCTTGAAATGAGCCACATGTCAATTATTCACCAACTTGTTGTACCTTGATTAAATTCAAAATTTTCCTTGTGAGTGAGTGATAAGACCTCTCCTTTTAAGCAATCACCCACTTGCAGTCTATCTTTTCTTTGGTTCATATGCTCTGCGACTAAGCGATGACCTAACTAGAAACTTTAACATTTGATAATTGCGCACTCGCTATCTCTTTATGATTTATACTTATAACTGGGTGAGTGAGTGACATTACTTTTCCTTCTATCAGTTGCAGACTCACCACTCAAAACTTTACTTTCACTGAAACCCTGCAAGTGAGCGATATGACCTTTATTACTCACTCACTTCTCAGTCGCATGCTTACTGACCTCTACTTATCATTCTTTGTGCTTGAGTGAGTGAGAATTTTTTCCAAAACAATCATACATTATTTTCTGGTCACACAGTCGCCATGGATTTCTAATTTGTCTTTATACCTCTGTGGCTAAGTGATGAATATTTTCATTGTGCACTTTTACTGAGTCACTCACTCACACTACAAGATATTCCAATTCATAAGCATTAGCGAGTGAGCGCTAACCACTTTTGATTATAGTTGCATACTTGCTGCTGAAATTTCTTTATGGATGAATCCTTCACGACTGAGTGAGTGCCTTCATCACACCTTCACAATGTATTTATCTCTCACTCACTGATCTCTCTTGACTGATCTTTCTTTATGAGTGATTGAGTGACAACTTTCTATTTTTCTTCATCACACACTCGCGATCTTAAAATCTTAACCAACACATTATCCGTGAGTGAGTGGTGGCTAACATACTTTTATCAATCGCACACCCACTAGAATATTTGCATTTGAATTTATTCATGGGAAAGTGAGTGATATCTTTTTCTTTCTTTCATCATGCACTCATGAACTTATCATTTGAAATAGAAAATCATTGGCGAGTGAGAAAGATAAAAAATGATCATTTAGTCACGCACTTTATTAGCACTGCATGCTTCTTGTGTGACTGAGTGACAAAGACCATCTGATGACCAAAGAATACTGTATCACATACTTGCACTACACAAAACACAACATTTAAGACTTGCGTGAGTGAGCGACAAGACCTTTACTTTTACACCACTCGCTCAGTCACAGACCAAAAAGTGAAAGACTTAAGACCACCACGGTTGTGTGATACATAAAGACTTAACTCATCGCTGACTCACTAAAGCTTTTGACATAAAATTTGATCCCCCACAAGTGAGTGACATACAAAACAATTCCAACTTGCTCTGTTGTAGACTGATAACTCAGCTTTAAAATTACATTGTGACTGCGTGATTAAGAAAAAATAATGACCAAGTTGCTCACTCACACACCTAACTTGACTTAACAAGATATGACCATGACTGCGTGATTAACACCCAAAATGACTTGTCACTCACTCACTCACCTAAATAGACACTTTAAAAGATCAGCACGGGTGTGTAACTAAAACCTAGAACAAGGCAATTTGAAGAATTAACCATAAAATTGAAATTTTAACATGCGACCACATGGATTTTGAATCAAAAGACGCAGGAAAAATTGCCAAAGCAAGGAAATTTGAAAATTTTGATATGCAGTGCTAACACCTCCTTCTCCATTAGATGTCATCTTCCTTGTTTTTAGGGCCTGTTGGTTGATTCCCCACTCCTAGCTTCAAGGGAATCCTATGTAACCAAGTTGCATGCAACATTTGCAATTATTGCAAATGTTGTCATAGAAACATTTTAGCAACTTTTTCCATCTTTGCCATTATGCCTCCTCCCTAAGTTTTAGGACCTCTAACCTCTTCATTTTGAGGATCCAAGATCATTCATGACCTTATGGCATCTCTATGACATCATTTATGTGTTTAAGACACATTGAACACTCTAACTCAAACTCCTAACACTAGGAAATTTAAAAATTACTAACAATGGCTAATTTGGTGACCTTAGTCCTAATGACTAACTCACCTAGCCCACATTACAATGACCTTCTAAGGTCTAAATTAAATAAACTATCTTGACTTGGCCAATGTCAAGTACAAACCAAAACATCCTAACTATGGAAGTTAGCCTAGGTGTGCTCCTGCACCATTTACCAGATATTCCATGTATTATTTTCCTCTTGTACTTCTACCAACTCTCTATTTCAAGATCTTCTCAAATTCCTCTATCTAATTTTTAGGGTAATCACTTGGTATTGTCACTTCTTCATCAGGTTCATGATATTCATACAAGTCTAAAATATTGAATATAGGTGATATATCCATGTCATCGGGTAACTCAACTTTGTAAGCATTTCCACTGTCAAATTTTCTCAGTATTTTATAAGGACCAAATTTATTCATGTTCAGTTTCCCATATGTTCCAATAGGAAATCTTCCTTTCTTCAAATGAACCATCACAACATAACCAACTTCAAATGTCTTATGTCTTCTTGATCTGTCTGCATCATCTTTGTATTTCTGATTACTTTTCTCCATCTTTTTTTTTATATCCTCATGCTATGTTTTCATGAATTCTACAAATTCCTTTGCTTCAACACTTATTTTCTCTTCACCAACAATGTCTCTCAAATCTGATATACCTCTAGGTTGTGTGCCTTGAACAATCTCAAAAGGCGTCTTTCTAGTACCTCTTTTTATTGAACTGTTGTATGCAAACTCTGCTTGTGCCAACATAAAATTTGAATTGCTTGGTGTGTCTCCAACTAAACATCTCAACAAGTTACCCAAACTTTTTTTTACAACTTCTATTTTTCCATTAGTCTGTGGATGAAATGTAGAAAAAAATTTCAACTCAGTATTTAGCTTCTTCCAAAGTGTTCTCCAAAAATAACTTACAAACTTGTTGTCTCTGTCAGAGATGATACCCTTTGGTAATCTATGCAATCTGACAATCTCCTTGAAGAAAATATCTTCTATATGTACTGCATCTGATGTTTTCCTACATGGTATGAAATGTGTCATCTTGGAAAATATATCCACAACAACAAATATAGAATCATTACCTCTTTCTATCCTCAGAAGTCCAAGAATAAAATCCATGCTGATATCGCTCCAAGGTTTCTCATTAACAGTAATAGGTGTATAAAACTAGTATTCTGACTTACTCCCTTTGCAACTTGACAGACTCCACAACTTGTTATAAATTTCTAAACATCTTTATACAACTAAGTTCAAAAGTACCTCTCCTTCAACAAACTCAATGTTTTATCAATCCCAAAGTGTCCAGCCAATCCACTACTATGTTTCTCCTTTATCAGATTAGTTCTCATTGAACCTCTTTGTATGCACAAGTCAATTCCTTTGAACAACATATCTTCCTGAATGGAATATTCTTCATACTTACTTGATTGATGTGTATTAGGTTCTCTACACAGTCTCCACTACTCTAAAAAATTAGGATCCTTTTCATACAAATTATTCATGTCATCAAAGCCAACAACTTCAATCCTCATTTTAGTCAACAAAGATATTCTTCTACTTAATGCATCAGCAACTCTGTTAGAAACTCCACTCTTATGCTTAATCACAAATGTAAATCTCTACAAATATTCAACCCATTTCATATGTCTCTGATTGAACTTATTTTGAATACCCAAATACTGTAATGCCTTATGATCAGTATACAACATAAATTCATTTGGCATCAAGTAATGTCTCCATTTCTTCATAGCTTGCACAATAGCATAGAATTACTGATCATAGACAAAATAATTTCTCTTTGCATCATTCAAATTTTCACTAAAGAAAGTAATAGGTTTACCTTCTTGAGTCAATATAGCTCCAATTGCACTTCCACTTGTATCACATTCAACTTGAAATACTTTATTGAAATCAGGTAATGCCAACATAGGTAATTCAGCAACTCTCAACTTTAAAGCTTCAAAAATCTTATCTGCTCCATGTGTCCATTTGAATTCTCTTTTGTCTCCTCTCATTGTTTCAGTCATAGCATTACAAATAGAACAAAAATTTCTGATAAACTTCCTGTAAAAACTTGCGAGTCAATGAAATGATCTTACCTCAGTGACATTTTTGGGTGTAGGCCAACTCAATATAGCTTCAACCTTCTCTAGATCCATCTTCAAACCATTAGCTGAAATCAAAAATCACAAATACACAATCTCTTCTTTCAGGAAGGAACATTTCTTCATATTTAATAGCAAAGTTTCTTCTTTTAATCTCTGAAACACTTGCCTTATATGCATCAGATGTTCTTCTCTGGTCTTACTAAATATTTGAATATCATCTAGGTATACAATCACACACTTATTCAAGAATTGCTTCAAAAAATCATTCATCAGTCTCATAAATGTACTGGGTTCATTAGTTAAACCAAAAAGCATAACCAACCACTCTTACAAACCTTCCTTTGTCTTGAAAGTAGTCTTCCATTCATCACCTTCTCTAATTCTGATATGATGATATCCACTTTTAAAATCAATCTTGGTAAAATACTTTGCTTTACTCAAACAATCCATTATGTCATCCATTCTTGGTATAGGAAACCTATCCTTTACTGTGATCTTTTTTATTTCTCTGGAATTAGTGCACATTCTCCATTCTCCATTCTTTTTATGTTCCAACACAACTAGAATTGCACATAGGCTCAAAATTTCTCGAATCAAACCTTTGTTCAACAATTCATGAACTTGTCGATTAAGCTCTTCATTCTCCGTAGGTGTTAACCTATGTGGTGCTTTGTTTGGTAAAGTAGCTCCAGGAATCACATCCATACAATGACTGATATCTCTGATTGGTGGCAAACCATCACATACATTATCTAAAATGATTTCTTTATATTCAGTCAGCAACTTTTCAACTTCTACAGGTATGTCATCTTTTGCATTCTTAGTTTTTTAGGAATCAAAGCATAAAAAATATCATCTCTTTTCAAGTCCTTAAGAAACTGTCTACCTTCCATCAGACAAACTTTCATAGATGTGTATAAATCATCAACAAATTCCTCAATTAAAGGTAACAAAATTTTCTTCTTACCATCAACCCAAATAGAGTATCTATTCAACCTTCCATCATGTATAGCATGTCTATCATATTGCCAAGGTCTACCCAACCAAATATGACAACAATCCATTGGCATAAGATCAGATAATACCTTATCATAGTATTTCCCAATTTTTAGATTCACAAAACATTGTTCACTCACCATTAATGTATGCTCATCTTGATCCATGAGATTTGATAGGGTTTTGGATGTTTCATCCTTTTCAACTATAATTCAATAACCATCTCTTTAGATACTAGATTCTTCGAGCTTCCACTGTCAACAATGACCTTCCAAACCTTGTCTGCAACTCTACATCTAGTTTTAAACAAACTTTTTCTGATCGGATCTTGCTTATCCTTCTCACTCCATAGTATCCTTCAGATCATGAGATTCTCAGGTTCATTTGATGACTCCTCTTGAACCAAAGCATTTCTACTACCGCTACCACCTTTCTTTCTTGCATGTGTACACTCAATGGATTTATGTCCTTCTTCACCACAATTGTAGCAAGTTACTTGGAACCCTCTTCTGCTATATCCACCTCTGGAATAATTACCTCTTCCTCCGTATGAATTTCCACCTTTCCATTCAGTCTTGCCTTTGTCTTGAGATGTGTATGTATTTGACTTGTATGGTTTAGATCTACTATTTTAACCATTAGATCTACCTCTTCCTCTAGGAAATCTACCTCCTCTTCCTCTTTGTCTTTATTCATATCTTCTGTTCCACTTTTCTTTAGATTTTAGGGCAAATTAGTATGCCTCTTCAATGCCTTCCATCTTGAAAAAATTGATTTCATCTTATATGGAACTTCTCAAGCCATTCAAGTATCTTGAAATTATTTCCACCTCATCTTCAACATGTCTAGATCTGATGTAATATAGAATTCTTCAGTATAGTCTTTCACTGACTTATCTTTCTGCTTCAAACATTGCATTCTCTGAACTAGGTTAATCTAATAATCACAAGGAAGAAACTTGTCTTTCAATTTGTTCACCATTTTATCCCATACCTTGATTTTGTCTTTACCTTTCTTCTTTCTGTCCAATTGTAGATGTTCCCACCATAAGGATACATGCCCTTTTAGTTTTGTGCTTGCAATCTTGACCTTTTTATATTCTACAACATTCTCATATTCAAAATATTTTTCCATCTTAGTGATCTAGTCGATCAACTCATCAAAATATAACTTTCCATTATACTCAAGAGGATTAAACAAAGGTGTGGATTTCAAACTTGTCAAAGCTCATAGGAATCTCTCTTCTTCCTAGTCCATCATAGGTGCAGGTGTAGCTTCACCTTGAACCTCTTCAAATTCATCATCACTAACATCTTCAAGATGTCTTCCTATGTGCTAGGCTATTTCAACAGCTTCCAATCTTGTAGCCATCTGTCTAAGCATATCAGCTAGACCTTGATCAACATTTCCTCTCCCATGAACCATCTTGAAACTCTTTGCAATTTTAGGTCAGATCGCAACCTGCCACCCTACAAAAAATATATTTAGAGTTTACAAGAAGAAACCATGGATCTCAACTCACTCTCATACCACCTAACACATGGGAGGTAGGAGACAAGGCCTAGGGAACACCCTAAACCATCCACCTTGTAGATATAATGCAGAATAAACATAACAACATAGTGAGAGAGAGAGAGAGAGAGAACACATGGATCTTTTATTATTAAATCATCAAAATTAATACATGCCATGTTGTAAGGCCTTCCTAGTTACAGCCATATACAAAGAAATGTATTACAATTTGATCTTCTTATAGCAGATACCTCAGATCTTCAATCTCTCAACATTTTATTTCTTTCTCTAGGACTTCCTCCCAAACTAAGAACATACAAAGTAATATATACAAGAGTACACCAAAGAGGTTGGCACTCCAATACAAAGGAGAGACCTATATTTAGGTCCCCATGGATCCCAAGATAGATCCCAAATAAATCTAGCTACAAAAATTAAATGAAGAAGTCGGCCACCAACTCCAACTTCCAAATAAACCAACTCGACATAGGCACGACCGAGCAACAGAACACCTCAGCCAAAGAAGAGCCAAGAATCAGAACACAAGCATGACCAAGCTACTTGGAAAGCATGTTGAGAAATAGAGAACAAACATGTTGAGAAATAGAGAACTGACTAAACATATTTTTGGTTGAGAAGGATCGCCAAAGACCCAAGATGCTCCTGCATCAATCCCTTTAAAGCTTAAACTTTATGACCATTTCTTCTAATACCATATTATGAGTTCTTCCACCATCAATAAGCACACCACAATGCTTATCCTCGCACTTGCATCTAGTGTGAAATAGGCTCTTCCTCTGATCTGATATCTCCTCTTCATTTATCAGGATCCTCTTAGCAACTAGGGTTTCTCCTCTCTTGGCATCATTTGAGTGTTCTAACTAAGCTTCTTCATTTCATGCGCAACTTGTGCATGGCCTTCATTCCTCCTATTTTTCCTTCCTTGATGTTGTGGGCATTCATAGGCTTGATGTCCTTTTTCTCCACAATGGATACAAGTTCCACGAAGACCTCCTCTTCCCTATCATTTTCCTCTTCCTCTTCCTCTTTGATCCCTATTATTTTGGTCATGGGAACGATTGAAATTATTTCCCCTCTGATTCTAACTGCTACTTGACTCATCATTCCTTTTCTGATCTTCATTTTAGCCTCCGTAAGACTATCCACTGGATCTTCCACCATTACCTCTTCCAGCTTGCTTGCTTTCAAACTTCTTGTTCAGCTTCTCTTCCACTCTTAGGGAAAATTAGTATACCTCTTCAATGCTAGTCATTCTAACCAGACTCAACTCATCCTAAATACATTGTCTTAATCCATAAAGATAATGGGAAACTTTTTTCTTCTGAGGTTATGCATGACCTATTCTAATGAGGACTCAGTACAACTCTTCTATACACTCTTACACAAACTTTCCCTCTTTCTTCAACCCTTGCATTCTTCTCAGTAGATCTAGCTCATAATCAACAGGAATGAATGATCTCTTCAACTTCTCCACCATTCAGTCCCATCTTGTGATTTTCTTCTTTTCTCTTCTTTTCCTCTCCAACTGAATCTCCTGCCACCAAAAATTTTCATGGCCCTTTAGTTTGGCCTTTGCAAATTTGACCCAATCTGGGTCTTCAAAATATTCATACTCAAAATATTCTTCTAGATCATTGATCGAGTCAATTAGCTCATCTCGGTTAAGATTTTTTGAAAACAAGGGAACTTCAATCTTAGGTCTCTTTCAAATCTTGGAAATGGCTCTCAAAAGCCCATCATGTTCAGGATCTTTAGATGCATTTGGTACTTTTTCACCTTGTCCTTCCTCATTAGATTCCTCATCACTTTCATCTCTAACCGCATTATTCATTCCTCTACGCAGATCCTCTTGCATTTCTTTCACTTTCCTCTGGAGGACTCTAAAGCCATATTAGGTCACACCTCCAGCTCTTCCACCACAGTTCCTTTGTGGAGGCATTTTTTGTCTCTTATCATTTGAACCCACAACCATAGTCCTTGTGGAAACTGACTCACAGTTGGCGATCTTTCTACATACTAAGGAACTCCTGATCTGTTACCACTTGATGAAGGGTGCTCCCCTTATTAACACAAACACACAACAAAATTGAGAATAACAATATTTGCAAAGATAGGAAATGGGATTTTTATTATCCACTAATAAGGCTAAATTATTGCCTTTGTTTTGTATAATTTTAATACTCTGTTCTAGTTTTTGTTAAAACATTCGAGAGCCTAGCTAGTCAAAACTTGTGATAAAAGTCCAGATAAAACTGTTAAACCATGGGTAGATGTTTTTGACATACTATATTAATATTATACATATAATGTAGTATTTCATAAAACCATCAGAATATATGTTCTAACATCTGGATATTTAATTTTACTAAGCTTGTTGCATGAATATTTCCACATCATAACTAACTTGGCAGGAGAGAAGTGGCTAGAGAGTGGTCAACAGTATTCAAAGAAGACCGTTGAAGAGTAGCTATGGTGGAGTGATCATTATAGCACTAGGAAAAAATGGCAGCTACAATGGAGCCATTATTCTAGGATGCGGGGATGTAGTGCTCCTATATTCCCTCTGCACTTAGTACGTTGAATTGGTCATCCGAGTTTCATTACCCACACTGCGGGCTATTGTATTTCCATATTCTTCTCCGACATGTTTTCAGCAAGATGGTTTCTCTTTCTATTTTTTAATAATGTTCGATCCTCTATATATAGGGATTGGACCAATAGTTTGAAGTTAGATAGAAATTAGAGAAAAGGTTTTGAAAGAACACTGTTGTATTTTCACAGCAATCTATTTCAAGTTCCATGTCTTATTTTTATGTAATGAGTTTTTGAAACACAATGAAACAGTTCTTGGTTTACATTCTGTGTTCATATTTTAGTAGAAACTAACCAAGGGGGCCCACTTGGGAAGTGGAATAAGTTAGAATAGAATAGATTTTATTTCCAGCATTTCCAAGCATTTCTAGTATTTTAGCTAGAAGTTACAATTTCTTCCTGCAGCATCGCAACTTGTGAGTGTTCCTGCAGCATCTGCAAGAATAGTTATAATGGATGTTTTAGGTTGAAATCTTAGGTTTTAGTAGAGTTGCAATTTATAGCATTCATTCCAGTAAGAAGATAAATGCATTCTTTTCCTACAGCGCTAGTATAGGTTTCTTTTATGCATTTTTACCTTCCTGCATCATAAGAAGAATGACTCCTTAAGGAACCTAGTTCACATACCGTGCCAACCATTTCAAGTATACGTCCCTAGGTTGACAAGTTAAATGCACCTCATAATGGGAAAAATAGTCCTTAGATTGAATGAACCATTCCTAAGAAAGGCCTTGAGAATGATTATTATACACCTATTATGAGGCGGTTCATTTTTGGCGCCGCTGCCGAGGAATGGTGTTAAACTAGGAACATTTTTGAGTCATTTTTCATTCCTAGATTAGTTTTTAGATTTATATCTCTAAAAATTGCTTCACAAGCATGAAAAATTCAATTGCATGCATCGAAGAGAAAGGAGACAAGATGAATATGGCAGATTTCTCCCAGCAGAGCCTGCTAATTTGAACGAGGAAGTTGAAGAAGTTGAGTTACCCTTTGAGGACGCAAGCCCTGACTTTCCTACAGCATCTTCCTCCAGGGCATAACCATTTGATGTAAGTAGCTTCTGACCTTTTGCCAAAATCTTGGCCAGCTTTCTAGATAATTTTGGCCCAAATCCACCTAACGTTAACAATCCATTAGCCAATGCTCCTTTCCAACAGCAACCCCACAATCAAATACCTCCAGTAATGGCACATCCTACTTTCCCATTTCCTCTCCCAAGCCTTATAAATAATGCCAATCTCAAGAATATACCCACAACTGCTCTTCCAAAGTTTTATGGTCTTATAACTGAGGATCCTGACACTTTCTTGTTTGAGTTTGACATACTGTGTCAAATTTTTGACTATAATACTGATGCCCATAAGCTCAAGTTGTTTCCTGCAACACTGAAAGAGTCAACATTACGATGGTTCATGGGCTTAGGAGCCAATGCAGTAGGTACCTGGGATGAGATGCAGACGTTGTTTCTGCAGAAATATAAAGATTATTGCAAATGTAGTGACCCAAAAGGGGATAATATCTTTAGGATGTCTCAAAAGGAAGATGAAACATTAGAGGATTATGTTTCACGATTTTTGTACACAATGCAGAAGAATCCCTAGCATGTACTGGCAGAGGACTCACAGAAGCTAGTCTTTTTGAGAGGGGTAAATGACAACTGTTTAGAAGCATTAGATTTGATGGCTGGTGGAGACATATCCCAATCTTCTTGGGATGACCTCAATAAAATCTATCAAAACTACTCAAGGTCAACTATGAAGAAAGGCAAAGGATACCGAACCACAGTCACAAAAGGGATTGGTTCAGGCATCTCAAAGTTGGAGATATCCAATTTGCTCATGGATTTCAAGCAAGATATTATAAATGATGTATCTACACACCTTGACACAATGAATGCCAAGAAGAAGCATGCAGAAGCTGAAACACAATTGGCTGAGTACTATCCACACTGCCGCAAACATAAGCAAGATTGCGGATGTAAGCTTGTAGCCAATCTGGAAAACCAAAATTTTCCAACTGACTACATGAAGATAGAAGGAGACAATGATCACGTGTTCTTCATTGCTCAATGGAAACCATGGGCTTCACAACAAGGTATGCCACAAGATCCTCTACAGTTTTCAAATTTTAATAATAATTAGTGGCAAAACCAAAATTATCATAACACTTCTCAGTACTCTCAACCCCAATGGCCAAACTAGAAGAATAACCCATGGCCAAACCAGCAAAATAACCCATGGCCAAACTAGCAGAATATCTAATGGCAAATTCCACAAAATAATTAGTGGCCAAATCAGCAAAATAATCAGTGGCCTAGTCAGCAGAATCAATGGCAACCACTACAAGGAAATTGATAGAAAACTAACCAATGGAGGGGGCCTCCACAGTGGCCTAACCAAAATTTTGGCAGTCCAGAATTACCACCTCCAGTGAAACCACCTGCAATAATGCCACCTCCTGCAACAACTAATGCTAATCCAAAGCCTACCCAATTGCCTGCTCAACCATAGCCAAATCCAAACAATAAATAGCAGCAATAGCAAGCGCACACTACTAATACTCAGTAGTGCCCTACTTATTCAGTAGAAATAGCTGATATTCATTTGAGGTCTGGTACCACCCTACCCACACCTAAATATCCTATAATTACAGAAGTTGCAGACACTCCTGCAGCACTGCTTCCAGAAGCCACATTTCCAAATACCATCCAGCCTACTGATATACCCAACAAAACTACTATCCACACTTCAAATCCATCCTTTCCACAGAGGTTAAATAAAGAAAAACCTATACCCCAGGAGGAAGAAACATTTGATATTATTAAGCAGCTGAAAAATATGAATATTCAAATTCCACTGTTTCAAACTATTAAAGATATACCTATTTATGGAAAGGCTATTAAGGAAACATGCCTTAAGAAGCCAGGATAGAAGAAGAAAGACCCTTAGATAGTACATGTTGTAGGCCAATTAGCAGATCTCATGTTAGGAAAGGTGTTAATACCTAAGTATTCAGATCCTGGTAGTCTATTAGTCGACCTGATAATAAATGGACAGACTATGAAAAAAGCTCTAGTTGATTTGGGAGCAGCAATAAATGTTATGACTAAAGATACAATGAATAGGCTAAGCATAGAAGGCTTAAGAACAATAGCCATAGTGTTACAACTTGTAGATAGTTCAACTGTTACTCTAGAGGGCCTCATAGAATATGTGAGAGTGACCTTAGATTCATGGGAGTATCCTACTGATTTTCTCATCCTATCACCTAAAGTAAACTTTGTTGGCTATCCTGTAATCTTGGGAAGACCTTGGTTAGCCACTACTGATGCCAAAATTAATTGCAGATCAGGTAGTATGACAATTTCAAATGGACAAGCCATAAGGAAACTATCCCTATATCCTCCTTCCCAGCCCCAGCCAGACCTGGGAGAACCTATTTGGCCAGACCTAGGAGACGAAGAGGAGAAGGAGCTTAATTCAGTAGCCCAGCTCATGATGTTGCATAGAAAATATTTTCTAAAGATACAAGAAGAAGATGATGTGATACAGAGCATTCTAACTAATGAATGTGTTGTGGCTAAGGATGTTTTAGAAAGTTCTATTTTACAGCTATGTACCTATGAGGATTGTATGCATCCATCAAACCCTAAAATGATTAATCAATTACTGGCAAATGAAATAGTTAGAAGTCTGGTGCCTGAAGTGTTAATGGTAGAACTAAAAACAATAGTAGAATTATCCTCAAGATGAAGCCTCCGTGTAAACAACAAGCTATCCCAATCACAGTTGGCATTGTTAACAAAGCTCCTCAGTCAGCATGAAAAATCCTTTGCATGGGATTACGGAGATATGGAGGAACTAAACCCAAAACTCTACACCCATAGAATCTACATCAATGATGGAAGTTTTCCACTTCGACAACCACAGAGGAGAATAAATCCAGCACTAAGAGAAATAGTTAAAATAGAGTTGCAGAAGATGTTGGATGCTAGATTCATCTACCCAATCTCTGATAGCAAGTGGGTATCACCATTGGTAATTGTACCTAAGAAAGGAGGTAAGTGGCAGATATGTGTGGATTATAGAGAATTAAATAATGCTACAAAAAAGGACCACTTTCCTTTGCCTTTTATTGACCAGGTCTTGGATAATTTGGCTAGAAATAAATATTTCTCCTTCCTGGATGGATACAGTGGTTACAATCAGATAAGAATTGCCCCCAAAGATCAAGAAAAGACTATGTTCACATGTCCTTGGGGAACATATGCCTATTCAGTATTACCATTTGGATTATGCAATGCACCTGCTACCTTTCAGAGATTTGTAATTAGCATCTTTGCTGACATATCACATGATTGCATGGAAATATACATGGAAGACTTCACAACATTTGGTGTCACATTTGAGAAAGCTCTGAAGAAATTGGAGAAAGTACTGATCAAATGTGAGGAGCATAACCTATCTCTCAACAGTGAAAAGTGCTTTCTGATGATGCCAGAAGGAGTGGTGTTGGGACATTTTATCTCCAAAGCTAGAATACAGGTAGACCCTTCGAAGATAGAGGTAATTCTCACACTCCTTATTCCTACTAAGAAAAAAGAAGTTAGATCTTTCTGAGGTCACGCTGGTTATTATAGGAGGTTTATCTAGAACTTTAGTCTAATAGCTAGTCCTCTATACAACTTACCAAAGAAGCTAAATTTTCTTGGACAAAAGAATGTGATGAGTCCTTCCTGTAGCTCAAGTCACTTTTGACAACTGCACCAGTACTTAGGGGTCCTGACTGGACATTGCCATTTCACATCCATACAGATGCTTCAGACTATGTTGTA
>MU227918.1:793930-805036 GCA_018584345.1 Thuja plicata | reverse complement strand
AAGAAAGTGTGACAAATGCCAGAGAATGGGTCGACCAACAAGATCAGATGAAATGCCCTTAAACCCACAAGTGGTGGTAACACCATTTGATAAATGGGGCATGGAATTTATTGGTCCAATAGATCCTTCATCTAATGGGAAATCATACATACTGATATGCATAGATTACCTGACCAAATGGGTCGAAGTTAGAGCAATGAAGCATGCAAGAGATCATAAAGTTGCTGAATTTTTGTATGAAGAAATTTTTACTAGATATGGTGTGCCAAGAGAAATTGTTACTAATCAAGGTACATAATTCACCTCCAATCTGATAACAGAGCTCATGAAGGAATATAATATCAAACATCGGAAATCAAGCCCCTATCACCCCCAAGCCAATGGACAAGCAGAAGTAACAAATTGGGAAATAGAAGCAATTTTAACAAAGACAGTTCATTTGCATCGCCGAGATTGGAGCAGCAGACTATCAAAAGCCATCTGGGCATATAGAAAAACATGGAAGACTACCACAGGGCTCACACCATTTGAACTATTATATGGAAAAATAGCAATGTTACCGATCGAGTTTGAACACAAAACATTAAGAACAATGTTGGAGTTAAACATTGATTTTCTTGCAGCATAGAAGGAGCAATTGCTGCATTTCAACTCTTTGGATGAAATGTGCAAGTCTACCCTATAGCGCACATAAATTGTCCAAAAGCAAAGAAAATAGTGGCATGACTCCCATATCAAGAATAAGTAGTTCACAGTTGGAGATTGGGCATTTTTTATATGATTCCAAATTTCAGGACATACCAGGCAAGCTGCAGACACGATGGCTGGGTCCCTATGAAACCAGCCATGTATCTACAAATGGAGCAGTCTAGTTGACCACAATTGACCCTGTTTAATTCAAGCTATTAGTCAATGGCCATAGACTAAGGTTGTACCACTAGCTACAGACGAAAGAGGACTTCCTGCAGTAGTTCAAATAGCCAATTTTAAAGGATCAACAGGCAATACTTCCTACAGCAGAGGGTGTCAACCTTATTCCTGTAGATCTTCAATGAAAATTCCTTCAAAGCATGACATAATAAAAAATTTATGATCACATAAAGTTTAAAATTCCTCATTCACTTTCTATATTCTTCTTTTTCAACCCACTTCATTTCTTAATCTTCCATCCACCCACATTCCATGTCATCATATTTGTATGCTTTCAATAAAGAGATAGTGCGTTGACGCATGCAAATGCCGACACCATCATTCCACTCTTGCAAATTTTTCCTTCCATGTGCGATGATCAATTACCAGGTATGAGATTTTCAAATTTATTTCCATTTTTAGTGCATGTATTTAGTTGTTTCTATCGAATACTGCAATAAATGTATCATTACCACCTTCAATCCAGTTTCGTACCTTCTGCCAAGTCTAACAAGCGAGGACACTTGTCAATATTTCATAGGGGGCAGGGAAGTGTGCCAATTTCCAAAAGTGTCATTTCTATTTACTCATTAAAAGATCCCCAAATCTGTACTTTGGCATTGTCTTAATTAAAATCCAGTTGCTGTATCACACAAGTGTCAAATTGTGGTACCTTTATTCTGAATAAACCCTTTACTGTCAAACTAGATGTGACCCAGTATTAAAACTGGCTCTCGCATGAACATTTATGACTCATTCTATTAAAATACATTATTATTGTCCATATCAAGAAACCAGAAGAGTTTGAAATAGGGTCTGTGGGTTGACAGAAAGTAGAGTAGAGGTTAAGCAGAGCAAAGATTAAATAGAGAAAAGGTTCAATTAGGTAAATCAAATGGGAGGTCAATTGCAACAGCATGAACCAGTGGTTCATAATATTTTTATAGCCAACATAGAGGCCATAAGAAGATTTAATGCCTGTGGATGGCTAGGGTATTTCTTAAAATTGACAGAGTTTGATGATGAAGCAGTAGTAGAATTTTTGAACACATTTGATGAGGGCCACGCAACGGTATGGGGATTGCCAGTTGTTGCAACAGAGGAGTGAATAGCGAAAGTGACCGGTTTTCCAATAGCAGGGGAACATTATCCCAATGCCCATGATGCCAGGTCAGCCAGGGCTCAATTCACCCTACCAGGAGACCCTCCATTGGAAATCACTAAGCAGGGATGCAAAAGGATGTCCATTCCTCCACCATACCAGGAGTTTGCTACGCACATTATAAGGTATTTCACCTATGAGGGACAATTCCTTAATTTACATGCACATCATTTTAAGCTACTTAGTTATATACAACATAATATTTCAGTGAATGCACCCAATTTTCTATTTAATATGTTGTGCATTAGTGCCGAAGAAACACAAAAAGGGAAAGACAACTTTGTGACTCACCATGCCCTGATTAAATTACTCGTAAAAAGATCTCTTAGGGATGCCTCCCCTATGACATGGGTAGAGTTCATCCATCATAAAACCCTTCAGCCCCAAATTGCCCCTAATGTGGAAGATAACCAAGATAATGCAGTCTCCCCTAATTCAGTTGCCGAGCAAAATACCCAAGGGGCAGAACCTAAAAATTTACAAGAAAAGGTGCCTTTAACCGCTGACATGAGCAAGATACCCTCTGCTACTAGAATAAAAGGAAAACATAAGTTGGAAGGAGAAACTTCTGTTCCTGCAACTGAACCTCAAAAACCTCAAGTTTCAAGAAAGAAAAAAATGAAATCAGTTCCTACAACCACTACTCCTATAGCCACTACTCTTGCAACAGAGACGACAAAAAGGGATAGTAAGAAAAAGGCCATAGAAATTGAGGAAATCCCTGTAAGAAGAAGCCCTAGGATGAGAGGGAAGATTCCTAAAGTGTCCACCAAAAGCCAGCCCTCTTCCCCCAAACAATTTAGAGAGGAAACTCCTATCCATGTTGTTCCCAATGACTCTCCCAATTAGCCTGAGATGCCTAAAATTCCTCAAAATCTGGAAGAGGAATGTGGTGATGAACCAAAAATATGTTAGAATGACCCAGGAATCATCCATTAGGATGTTCCAACTCTGGAGGAAGAAACCTTTATAGCTCACTAGCCAGCTTGTGCAAGAAATTCTTTAGTTCCCTACAAATGAACTTAGTTGATAAACATCCTAGAGAAGTCATATAGAGAGCAGAGAAAGAAGGATAATCAGGATGGAAGCAGTGATTCAATTACCCTACAAACACTTATCTTCCAATTATATAATAATCATGTAATGACAACCACTCTATGGGGGAAAGAAAAGAAGAAAATGCAGAAAGAAATAATAGAACAAAGAGAGGAAATTGTAGACTTGAAAGATAAGTTGACAAAATAGAAACAGAGAATGGACCATGCTCTTAAACTAATTGACTAGGTCATTGCTTGTAGACCTCCACCTAGGGTCTATAATATCTATCTCAAAGAACAATTCCTTCTATTCCAATTGATGATGACCCTCAAGGATATAAATATAGAGTTCAAATCAGGCCAGGAATTCTATGGGTTATACTAAACACTTCCATCTTGGCAACAAAACCTACTCTGCAAGTTATACGTGCATAATTTCATCATCCCCATAGAGACTGAATGGAATCCCCTACCTTACATCAGGGATATACACCTAAGGGATTTGATGCAATGGATGCACAATGAAGCCAACTATGATAGGTAGTTGGGGAATTACAGATATCTTGAGAAGACAGAACCCCTACCATTAAGAGCAGAAAGCAGTCACCTAGAAGTATTCTTGAGGGATTGGTTTAGACTGACATATGGGAATGTCAAGAAGGAAAGAAGGGATAAAATTTTTAAACTCAGAGCAGAAGTTTATGTAGAATATGATAGTTGTCCTACTTTGTCTTCCAAAGAGCCCTAACTGGTGCAAAAAGTAGATGGGGTAGATTATCAAAGGTCTTTAAAAGATCAAAACCACATAGCCCCATTAACCTTGAAGCAGCTATACACCAGGCACCAAAGTACATAGTGCTGGGTAGGAAAATCAGGAAGGAGCTTTGGTGTTCGCTCACAATGCAACGGCCCATGCTCCTATGGCCCTTGTATGATATCAATGCTACCAGACTTGACAAGATGCAGGAAGATCACAGAAGGGAAGTTTGGGAAAGAACAAGGGGATTCTACTACTCCTTTAAGAGCCAGAGGAGGGGAAGAACTGAAGTTGGTGACTACAGGTCAATTGCCAGAAGGTGCAAAGCTTGAGGACAAGCATTTGAGTAACCAAGGGGCAGATGATAAGGATAAATTATTGCCTTTGTTTTGTATAATTTTAATACTCTATTCTAGTTTTTGTTAAAACATTCGAGAGCCTAGCTAGTCAAAACTTGTGATAAAAGTCTAGAGAAAACTGTTAAACCATGGGTAGATGTTTTTGACATACTTTGCTAATATTATACATATAATGTAGTATTTCATAAAACCATAAAAATATATGTTCTAACATCTGGATATTTAATTTTATTAAGCTTGTTGCATGAATATTTCCATGTCATAACTAACTTGGCAGGAGAGAAGCGGCTGGAGAGTGGTTGACAGTATTCAAAGAAGACCGTTGAAGACCAGCTATGGTGGAGTGATCATTATAGCACAAGGAAAACATGGCAGCTACAATGGAGCTATTATTCTAGGTTGTGGGGATGTAGCGCACCTATATTCCCTTTGCACTTAGTACGTTGAATTGGTCATTCGAGTTTCATTACCCACACCGCGGGCTATTGTATTTCCATATTCTTCTCCAGCATGTTTTTAGCAAGATGGTTTCTCTTTCTATTTTGTAATAATGTTCGATCCTCTATATATAGGGATTGGACCGATAGTTTGAATCTAGATAGAAATCAGAGAAAAGGTTTTGAAAGAACACTGTTGTATTTTCATAGCAATCTATTTCAAGTTCCATGTCTTGTTTTTATTTAATGAGTTTTTGAAATGCAATGAAATAGTTCTTGGTTTACATTCTTTGTTCATAGTTTAGTAGAAACTGACCAAGGGGGCCCACTTGGGAGGTGGAATATGTTAGAATAGAATAGATTTCATTTCTAGCATTTCCAAGCATTTCCAGTATTTCAGCTAGAAGTTACAATTTCTTCCTGCAACATCGCAACTTGTGAGTGTTCCTGCAACATCTGCAAGAATAGTTATAATGGATGTTTTAGGTTGAAATCTTAGGTTTTAGTAGAGTTGCAATTTGTATCATTTTTTCCAATAAGAATATAAATGTATTCTTTTCCTATAGCGCTAGTATAGGTTTCTTTTATACATTTTTACCTTCCTGCAGCATAAGCAGAATGACTCCTTAAGGAACCTAGTGCACATACCATGCCGACCATTTCAAGTATACGTCCCTGGGTTGACAATTTAAATGCACCTCATAATAGGAAAAATAGTCCTTAGATTGAATGAACCATTCCTAAGAAAGGCCTTGAGAATGATTATTATACACCTATTGTGAGGTGGTTCATCCACCATGAAATGAAATTACAATATTCTAGAATATAACATGCACCTTCATCAATGCAACATGCACATCCACATGGGAATTTTATTACAATAATCTACAATGTAGGGCCACCAGCTAAATAACTCATAACCTCCCTACACAACCCTCCAAGCCTTCAATATATAGGCAATTTTAACTGCCCAAGAAGATTCTAGAAATTAAACCCTAAATTTTGAGGCTGACCATCCCTAAGATATTATTATTCATTTTTATTACATAATATTAGGCCCAAACAACTTCAGAACCCAAAAAGAAATTTTGAAGAAACTTTAACATTTTCAAGTTCAGGTAGCGCAACTTCTGGAGACCATAACTCATCAACCATTGACCAGATGGGCCGTCGTAACCCCATTTTGGAAATGCCACAAAGTTCTCTACAATTTTTGACTTGGGAAATCCTAGTAAACCAAATTTTTAACCCTATTCAGAGCGGATAAAGCCTTCAAAAATGAGTTCAAATTTTTTGTACCCTTCTGCCAATACTGAAAAATATCCAATATCTACAAAACTAGACTTGATCTGACAATGAAACTTTACTAGCAGGTTGATACAATCAAAGTGAACCTCCATGGAAGAAAATATAAAATTTTGAGCTCAAACAAAAAACTTACTAAAAGTAGTAACTTTCAAGAAATAGTAACTTTGCACAAAATATCCCTTATTGAAAAGAAACCAGAAAATATTTTTGGGTAATGCAAGATTGCTCTTACACCCGGGATGCTCCTGCATTAGTATTTCAATTGCAGACATTCCATAATTATCGTGAGTGGGTGTTGTAACATGTTTGTGGATTTTTTTTTTTTTTCCTCCCTCAGTCTGATGACTTGTGCTCCACTCGATGGACATTTTCTTCATACTTTACCCTCATTCCCTACTGGAGTTTGGTGCATAATGGGTCTTCATGGTGGATTGATCTTCTCAATCAATATTCAATAATAGAGATTGAATTGGGATTTTTCTTAATGGAGGACATTGTGAACCTTCAAAACCTTGCATTTATCCTTTGTATTTGTAGGAAGGAACTTTCACCCACGTGAGTCAGTCAACATGTTAGAGTCAATTCTCCATTGGCAATTTTGTGAGGAGAGGTGGATTTTGAAATTGGAAGGAGTCTCTTTCTATGATGCGGCTATGTTCATCAAATATTGTTAGCACAAAATAATATAAAAGGTGGGGCTTAGTGCTTCTTTCATTCCTTTTCAAAGTATTACAAAAAAAATCATGACCCTCAAAGTTTAGAGAGGATTATATTATTGCAATAAAATTTTTGAAAATTCTTAGTACCCATTGTTCCCACATCACTTTTGTGATGTTTAAATCTCCATAATACTTTGTTTCTAAGGTAGTGATAGACAATATAGCAGGTTTTGTATTCCTCGAGCTTCTATATTATTTTCACGGTCTAGACATTTGGGGCTTTTGGTAAATTTATTTCATTCAATCTTTGTCACGACATTGTAAGTTTCCTTCAAAAAGGTTATTTGGAGCAAGATGTAATTTTGACTCAGCATTGGACTCTGAAATGGCATTGACATATTTTGAATTCACTTCCTCTTGTACAAATTATAACACTATCAAATTTAAATATGACAACAAATTTCTATGACTTTTTTGGATCTCTAATACTGGTTGCAAAGGCCTTCTTGAGTGATTTTAAAGTAAAAAAGGGTCTTAATGCTTATTTTACTTGAAGCCATATTTTAGCATCTAAAGGGACTCTTTGATTCAAGCATTAAATTCCTTTAAGAAGACTTCAATCCTTGGTGGTGCTATCATTTAAATCTTTGAACATTCTCCAGCATTATCAGATGGACATCAAATGCCTCCTTCAATCAGTTGATTAAACATGGGCATAGATAGAACTAGGTACTAAGATTCTCCAATCTGAGAAATTTCATAATTTCTACATTGCACCATGTTCTAAATCTTTCATAATTCACATACTTTCAAACTCCTCTGTGTTAGGCCTCAACCCTTGATATTTAAACATGCCTTTTGGGCCATCTACTCTTTTAGGAACATAAATAGTGCTTTTTCAAATTTCTATCATAACTACCCTTTCCATGTTCATGAGAAAAGGAGACTTCATAAGGAGTTGTAATTTTAGTGGCTCACATCAATGTATACAACCTCAACACTCAAGATTAGGGAACACCCAAAAATTAAAATGCGGGAAGAGACTTTCTAGAAAAGGAATTGGTTAAAATACTCATCACTTCTCATCCAGAAAGAGAGACTAAGAGATCAACACCAGAGCTAGTGAGACAACAAAACCAAAAGGTCCCAAACCAAACAAGAAGAACAGGGGGGTCCCATCCTATATGGGCGAGGTGTGAATATGTTACAACAATAAGATAGGATGATTTTACTAACCCCATACTTGCATACGTATGGTTGATGCATATATTTTATATTTCTTTGTGATGTGTCTATCTTATATTTCTGTATGATGTGTTTGATGTGGTAGAGGATGGAGACGTAGTTACATGCATTGCAAGATCCACACATTTGACCAATCTATATCATTGTCTGTTATATACACATTATGTACATGCTTGACTTTGTGTTGTAGTTTTGGAGGTACCGGCCATTGACTTTCCTGAATTGACAGGATGAGTGTTCCCTATCGCAATATCTCAATGGTTAGAGAGGGGAGATAACATATAGGCCCAAATTGTTAGTAATAACTGAGTAGGGGGGGTGAATCAGTGGCTTCAAAAAAATTTCTTTATTCTAACCACCAATCAAATAAACCTCAAAATATTATGTCCCTTACAAGATGCATGCCATGAAATACTTATAATAATTAGCTGTCTGTCGATTTTCCTTTTCTGACCTTATTCTCCTTGATTATCGATAAGTAGTAAAACTTATTTACCAACACTCAGTAAATATGCAGAGTATACCGATAAATCTAGAAAAGCATATGTGAAATTTAAAATTATAAAGTAATAAACCATACACACATAACACATGGATTTTAATGTGGAAACCCTATTAAGGGAAAAAACCACTAGGACTGGTACCCCAAATTTTCACTCTTCTAAAGTGAGCCCTGTTAAGAGCCAAACCTGTTAAAGGTTACAAACACACTGTTAGGTGTGACCTTGTTAGAGGATTTTATACATAGAGGTTGTCACTTAGTATCGGGCAACTCAGTTTTCTACCATCCTTGAATCAACCTCCTTCTTAGACTATAAATAAACTTTAGGCAAATCTAGTGCTACTTTCATAAATCAACCTTTTTGGAACTCCTTGGGATGTACCTTAATATATAGAAGACTGTTAAGTCCTACTTTGTTAAGAGACTTGATGCTTCCATGGTTAAAATGAAACATAATGACTTGTTTCTAATGCAACTTGAATTGTAGATTTTTAGATCTATTTAAGTACATTACCTCTCTGATCAATGTATCAATTCAATTCTTTGTGCTCCACACTTTCTGCTCTGTGATGTTGTGCTTCACTATTCATCGGTATCTATAGAATTCTTTAGCTTTCCTTTAGCTTGATTGATCAGGACTATATGAAGTTATCCTTCATCAGTTTCTCTTCAGCATCCTCTTTCTATTCACTCCCCCTTTGATGATTCGGAAATGAATTAATCTTGTCTCTTATATAGACATGATATTCACCATTTCTTGATTCTTGATTCTTGATTTTTGGCATGAAAAACAATCTAACCAATCTTATTTAAAGCATAACTCCTGATTTATCTCATAGTTATCTTCTTGCCAAATATACAAATCTTCTTTAAATCAATCACTTAACTCTGGTTAAATAAGAAAATGAAAACAACCAGTTAAGTCTATCTTTAGCTCTTGCCAACTAGATATTTTTTCATTTTCTAAACTCTCTATTCTATTAGTCAACTCTGCAGTGAGTCATCAATGAAAACTAATAGTTCCATCGGTGTGACTCCAATTAGCTTTGGGATCTTCGATTTTCGGGCATCATTTGGATTTTACTGGTCAGGCTATTCTATTTTTAGCTCGTTGGGCATCCTGTGATTTTGCTTCATCGGGAAAAACTATCTTCTGCTCGTCAGGTATCACTATGACTTTGGTTCTTCACCTTTACCAATGGTGTGCACTCCGTCGATGTTTATCTGTCACTTAGTGAATACTTGATTTTTATGCATTGCTGAAAGCATAATCTTTGTTCCATTGATTCTCTGAAGTCTTTGGCATTATATACATGACCATACAAATGATATCAAGTTGACATCAATAACAATACAACCAATTAACTGATTTAATGCCTTACATTATCTTCAACTTAACATTATCAAATGTTCAATCAGTTACATGTCATCAATCTATCCCTTTGAAATTGATGGCAACATACTATATTATCACACTATACTATTTCTAATACAATTGTTGAGATTCATCAAACTACCAAACAGTTTGTTTTGATAACTAATAAAAATGTCTGACCGCCGGTAAGCTCTATGTTAGCTTAGATTTGATACTTGTAGTTTTGTGTGTTTCTTTTTCTGATGTGTTGCATCCTTCTCTTGTGTCAATATCTCTCTTTTGACTATTCTTCTTCTTCGATGTCTCCTCTTTTGACTATACTTCTTCTTTGATGTCTCTATCTTTTGTCAACAACTCTCCCTATGGATATGATCTCTCCCTATTGGAGTAATCTGATAATGGATAATCTTTCTTCTTTCTGAAGATAGTGATAATATGGAAACTTTCTCTCCCTTTAACAACAATGCCAAGAAAATATCTTATAGATATCTGACATTAATGTCAAGTGATCTTTTCTCTCCATCCATAATATATTCCTTGAATTTCCCTTATCCATCAGTAATACAATAATATGCTCTGGTGCTCAGTTCTGATATATACCTTTCAGTATATAGATGTAGCTTTGAAGTTCATCTTTTGCTTACATCAACATGAATGATATTCTGATAATATATAGGCTGATGTAGCCTTCAGTCTTTTACTAACTGGTAGACAAGGGTTTGACCCCTAGTCTCTTTCTCAGGTACTCAAATATATCCTTGGGCAGTGGCTTGGTGAAGATATCAGCTAATTGATCTTTTGATTGTACGTACTCAAGTATCACCTCTTTCTCTTGAACTTGTTCTCTTAAATAATGATACTTGATTACAATGTGTTTAGTCTTGGAATGCATGACTGGATTCTTGGAAATGCTTATTGCACTGGTGTTATCAAAATAGATAATCACTGGTTCTGAGATCTTCATATGCATACCTTCCAACAACTGTTTGATCCATGCAATATTTGAGCAGTTTGCTACAAGAGCAACATATTCTTCTTTTGCATTAGACTGAGATATGCATCCTTACTTTTTGCTAATCCATGTGACAAGTATTTCACCCATAAAGAATGCTCCTCTAGTTGTGCTCTTCTGATCATCAATATTTCTAGCCCAATCAGCATCGGTAAACACTTTTTGTTCAAATTTGCCTTCTTTTCTATACCATAAGCAAAATTCCTCAGTATTCTTCAGATATCTTAGGATTCTTTTCACAATAGTCATATGTGATTCCCTGGGGTTAGCAAAAAATCTAGCAACAATTCCTACTGCATGTGCAATATTTGGTCTAGTGTGTACAACATACATGAGTTTTCCAA
>MU227918.1:753065-785228 GCA_018584345.1 Thuja plicata | reverse complement strand
TATCATCCTTTAAGACATAACATTGACTACCAAAGATCTTGAAGTAACTTACATTGGGTGTTTTACCATACCATAGCTCATAAGGTGTCTTCTTTGTGTCCTTCAATTGTACTCTATTTAGTGTGTAAACAACAGTGCTGATAGCTTCTCTCCAGAAGATTTGGGTGATGTCTTTCTCTATCATCAGTGTTCTTGCACAATCAACTATTGATCTATTCCTTCTCTCAGCAATCCCATTTTTCTATGGTGTCCTTGGTGCAAAAACTTGTCTTTTTATACCACGCTCATTACAGAAATTAGTGAATTCATCTAATATAAATTCTCCTCCTCTATCTGATCACAAACATTTCAAATCTTTACCACTTTGTTTTTCTACCATAGCCTTATACCACTTAAACATCTTGAATGCTTCAGATTTATCTTTTAGAAACATAACTGTCACCATTCTAGAGTAATCATCAAAAAAGAGAATAAAATATCTATCTCCATAATAGCTCTTTATCCTCATAGGTCCACATAAATTAGTATGGACTAATTCTAGAATATCATCAGATGTATGGGTTTTTCTTTTGAATCTAGACTTTGTCATTTTACCTTTTTGACAATTTTTGCACATGATGTTGTCTGGCTTTGTCATCATCTATAATCCTCCTACATTTCTTCTTCTACTTATTTTAATCATGTTGTCAAAATTCACATGACACAATCTTTTGTGCCACAGCTATATGTCTTTGTTTCTAGTTATTAAGAAAGTGGTGTTAGTATCATTCAGATAGAATAAGTTACCTTTAGTTTGTTCACTGGTACCAATCAGTTTTCCTAACTCATTGAAGATATTTTCCTTATTGTTCTCAAATGCTACTCTATGACCTAAATTATTCAGCTGAGAAACACTCAAAATATTATAGTTCAATCATTTTACCCAATAACCATTTTCACATTTAATCAGGTTATTCAACATTAAATTTCTTTTACCTTCAACTAGACAAGGTGTATCATTTCCCATCCTTACTGTACCACCATTATAATACTCAAAAGTATTAAACTTTTCTTTGTCATCGGTCATGTGGTGAGTGCAGCCACTGTCTATAATCTAGATATCATTCTTTCTAACCTTAGATATGAGTGTAGTTTCTACATACCTTTCATCTTCATCTAAATCATGTTTCATAGCTACAAATGCCATCTCGATGTCTTCACCAGGTTCGGTGTCAGTATCTTCATCTTTGCAAGCAGCTAGGTAGCTAGCCTTCTTGTGTTTATCCTTGTAGTCTTGGGTATCTCTTTTTTCTGATTGTCGGTAACTTCTGTAATCTTTGTTATCACCTCTGTCAGATTTTTTCTCAAAAGATTTGTTATTACCTTTGTCATATTTTCTTCTATTAGGATATCTTGTAGCAAAGTGCCCAGTCTCTCTACAATTGAAGCATACAAGTGGTAACTTCCTTTATATTTACCTTTGCCTCTCTACATTCTCCTTGCCATGAGTGCTTCTATTTCATCTAGATCTTCTTCTTCACTCTCACTTTCACAATCTCTTCTAGATGTGTGTCTCTAACTTGATTTGCTTATTCTCATAGAAGACTTAAATACAGACTTTAATTTTGGTAAGAAACTATTATCAAAGTTATTCATCTCAAATGAAATCAGTCTACCAATCAAACTATCAAGAGTAACTATATTGTTTACAAATACTCTCATTTCTTGAATAGTAGAAACTCTAATAGCATATATAGGTAGTAAGGTTCTTAATATTTTACTTACCACTGTCTCTTCTTCAAGCGTACCTCCAACACCTCATATAGCATTGACTACTTATTTTATTCTTGTGTTGTACTATGTGATGTTTTCTCCTTCTTTCATTCTGAGATCATCAAATTCTCCTCTAAGACTTTCTGCCTTGGCTCTCAAAAAATTTGCATCACCGCCATGTACAAGCTTTAGTTTGTCCCACATTTTCTTTGCAGTTGTGCAATCTTTGACATCTTCAAATTCATCATCAGAGAGAGAGGAAGAAAGCTCTATGACCATGAATTTGTTCTCATGCTTCAATCTCAATTGATCTACTGTTAATGCTCCTATGGGAAACACATATTCGGTATCTAAGTATTGAGTAACATCATTACCAATACCTGATAAGTGGAGTCTTATCCTACTTTTCCATGAAGAAAAGTTGTCTTTGTTCAAATTGGCCACATCTCGTCTATTCATCTTGTGATCCTAACTTAAGTCTTGAAACCTTCCTTCTAAGCAGACAGGGTTGGCTCTGATACCAATTGTTAGTAATAACTGAGAGGGGGGGTTGAATCAATGGCTTCAAAAAAATTTCTTTATTCTAACCACCTATCAAATAAGCCTCAGATTATTATGTCCCTTACAAGATGAATGCCATGAAATACTTATAATAATTAACTGTCTGTTGGTTTTCCTTTTCTGACCTTACTCTCCTTGATTACCGATAAGTAGTAAAACTTATTTATTGACACTCAGTAAATATGCAGAGTATACTAATAAATCCAAAAAAGCATATGTGAAATTTAAAATAGTAAAGTAATAAACCATACACACATAACACATAGATTTTAACGTAGAAACCCTGTTAAGGGAAAAAACCACTAGGACTGCTACCCCAAATTTTCACTCTTCTGAAGTGAGCCCTGTTAAGAGCCAACCTTGTTAAGAGCCAACCCTGTTAAAGGTTACAAAGACACTATTAGGTGTGACCTTGTTAGAGGATTTTATACATAGATGTTGTCACTTAGTATTGGGAAACTCAGTTTGCTACCATCCTTGAATCAGCCTCCTTCTTACACTGTCAATAGGCTTTAGGAAAATCTAGTGCTACTTTCATGAATCAACCTTTTTGGCACTCCTTGGGATGTACCTCAATACATAGAAGAGTGTTAAGTTTCACTCTATTAAGAGACGTGATACTTCAATGGTTAAACTGAAACACAATGACCTATTTCTAATGCATCTTAAATTGCATATTTTCAGATCTATTTAAGTACATTACCTCTCTGATCAATGTATCAATTCAATTCTTTGCGCTCCACACTTTCTGCTCTATAAAGTTGTGCTTCACTATTCGTCAATGTCTGTAGAATTATTTAGCTCTCCTTTAGCTTGATTGATCAGGACTGTATGAAGTTATCCTTCATTAGTTTCTCTTCAGAATCCTCTTTCTATTCACTCCCCCTTTGATGATTCAGAAATGAATTAAGCTTGTCTCTTATATAGACATGATATTCACTATTTCTTGATTCTTGATTCTTGATTCTTGGCATGAAAAACAATCAAACTAATCTGATTTAAAGCATAAATATTTATTTATCTCGTAGTTATCTTCTTTCCAACTGTACAAATCTTCTTTAAATAAATCACTTAACTCTATTCGAATAAAATAATGAAAATAACTAGTTAAGTCTATCTTTAGCTCTTGCCAGCTAGATATTTTGTCATTTTCTGAAATCTATGTTCTTTCAGTCAACTCTGTAGTTAGTCATCGATGACAACTGCTAGTTTCATCAGTGTGACTCCAGTCATCTTTGAGATCTCCGTCCGTCGGGCATCATTTGTATTTTACTCATCAGGCAATTTTGTTTTCAGCTCGTCAGGCATCCTGTGATTTTGCTTCGTCAGGCAACACTGTCTTCTTCTCGTCAGGTATCATTTTGACTTTGGTTCTTTGCCCTTACCGATGGTGTGCACTTCATCAGTGGTTATCTGTCACTTAGTGAATACTTAACTTTTATGCATTGCTGAAAGCATAATATTTGTTTCATTGATTCTCTGAAGTCTTTGGCATTATATATATGACCGTATAGATGATATCAAGTTGACATCAATGACAATACAAACCATTAACTTATTTAATGCCTTGCATTATCTTCAACTTAACATTATCAAACATTCAGTCAGTTACATGTCATCACAAATTTCAAATTAAGACATTATGGTCCTAAAAAGTGGAAAAGTATCTTATTTTCTACCTTCCAAATTTGTCAAGGTGATGTCATTCATGAACCCTTCCTTTGTGCTTGATTGTAGTATTTTGGGTTAAGTCAGTTTTGTCGTCGTGTTGCCTTGTCATGTGATTGATGTGATTTCTATGTTAGTTCGTTGACTGATTTATTAGATTAATTACGTAATTAATAATTAAATCTTGTTAAATTTGAAAATATTAAATATGATGTTATTTAATTAATAAAAAATCAATTAAATACATGTGTTAATAAAAAATATTTAATTAAAAATTCTAATTTTGGGAATAGAGGTTTTAATTAATTATTAAATTAAAAATTGAGATTTAAAAGCATAATTAATGAATTGATATTTTATTATGAATTTTCATGTTATTAATAAGCTAAAAATATTAATTATTAATTAAATAATATTATGATATTAAAGTTGCACATTTTTTTTTAAATTAAAATATAAATTTAAAGTAAAAGATGAGTTAATTGGCTAAATTGGAAAGTGCTTGTAATTATCAATTATTAAATAAAATAATTCTTTTTACTCAATTTTAAGTTGACTTCTATTTTTTCTGATTTGAGTTGTTAGTTGAGTTCTCTTTTAGGGTTGCATGAGCTTAGAAACCCTAGGTTGAGTAGGATTTCCTTATTGAGATGTTTTTGGGTCATTTTTGGCACACATAGGTTGCACAGATTTTTATAGGTTTTTGGCTCTGGCTTTGGCTTGGAAAGAAATTGTGAAAACTTAGGATTTTTAAGGTTTTAGATTGTTCTCCGTGGCTTCTATCAACTGGAAGTTTGAGGTAGGATTTGAGTCCTTGATTTCACTACTTGGATCCTCATCTTCTATGCATCTGAAATACTGAAATCTCCTTGTGTGAAATTTTTTGTCTACTTCGTGTTTGTCAATCCTAAAATATGATTATTGGTATGAATCTATGGTTTTGGTTTTCATCTTTTCATGTCACATCTATTTTCTGGATAGATGGAGTTTCATTAGGAAATTGTGGTTTACAAATTGGATAATGGGGCTTTCAGGTATGTTGTCAAAACAAGTCATAATTATATCTGAAAACATTACAAAACTTGAATCAACTCAGCTAGGGTTTGATTAAGAACTTGGTTAAAACTCTTGGTATTAAACCATGCAAATTTGATAGAAACTATTTTAGAATATTTGGTTAAAAATATATGTTTTAGTAAATAAACCAATTTGTTTCTTAGAATTAAAATAAAAATAATTATATTTTTCATCTTACTAGAATGTTCCCTCTGTTAAAAAAAATTAATAATAATAATAAATTAATAGAGTAAATAATTATCTGTTATATATTTATATATAGAAATGACCTCTTTTTTGAATTAAAAAGAAAACAAATATTTTTTTTGAATATGTGATAATTGGTATCTTTTAAAGATATATATATATTTTATACTAAAATAGAGTATCAACAGTAAATCAAAAGTACATTAAAAGAGTTTTGTTGTGCAGAAGAGTGATCTGCTATAGTTTACCATCCTACTACATTTAACTGAACCGGTATTATATGTGCATTACAAAAAGGATTTGTTGTCCAAAAAAAAGATTAGATATTTATGTGATTATCATTCATCCCATCCATTGTTGTTTTCCCTTGGAACAATATTGTCACATCCATCATTGTTGTATTCATTTTGGTTCGCATTCCTACTAGCATTTTGGTTCTCTTCTTCGTTAGCCCAGTAGTTATGGCTTTCCTGGTTGTCCACTGCCCCTATAGTAATAATGCCCTGATTGGGATTGATTGTGCCTCTACATGTACCAGTTTCTTGAGGGTCCTTGGTATATGAGGTAGAATAGACCTCTTTCTTGAAGATGACCATGACTCCTTCCTTGATTAATGCTTGGAAATTTTCTCTTGGTACTTCGATGACAACAGTAACCTATGTAATAATATGAAAAAGTGTGAATTTAATGAAAAACTCAGTAAGATCTTTGCTTTTGTCTTGGAAAATCTCCTCATTCTTCACCCTCCAAATGGTCCACAAAGTAACAACAAATAAGGGAACCCAAAAAATTTTCAACTTACAGTAAAAAACATCCACAAAACCCAAAATAGCTTCATACCAATAAATGCTATTAGGACAATTCTAGGCAATGACTCTACCAAAAAAACTATACCAAATTCTACTAGAAAAAGGTCACTAAAAAGAAAAGATGTTCATAAGTTTCTGGGCACTTGCAAATGGAACAAAAAATATTTTGCATACCATGAGGGGACATAAAAGATCCAACAACTAATTTTTTTAGACACAAAATCCATCTAAAACATAATAGTTTGGGTTCCACTTGAGAATGCCAAAAGAAATCAAAGAAAAAAGGCCATCTATTACCTGTCCAGTTGGGTCCCCAGCTCTGAATGATTCTATTAGTAATATTCACATCAGACTTGAGCATATTGTAAATACTTTTGCAAGGAAAATCTCTCACTACTTTACCATTGTTCCACTTTATCTGATCCATCATTTGTTTAATATTCAAAACCTTACCAGGAAATAATCTGCCCACAACTTTAGATATCAGAGTGTATGTTTTTTATGAGTTTTAGGAAGTTTATATTTATTTTTAATATCTTCCCATGAGCTCAATTTATTGTCAATGAGTACATCTTTAATTATAGATATTCCCTTACTCTTCCATGCTTTGGAAGAACAACATTGTGTTAGTGCCAGTGGTTTATCTTTTATGTAAATGCCCCCACCAAATAGAACTATCTATGATAGAAAAGTATGGGTTCTTCCCCACAACATTTCTTGCACATATTAAAGGCCTTACCTAGCACCATGCCCTCCAGATAGATTGGAATACCTTGGATCAATAGACTTTAACTTTAAATTCTCCTAGTAAAATGTCACTGATAGGAGCATGCTTCCATTATTTCCCCCTTGTGATGACTACCTTTTCAATATTATTCTTTATTAAAAATTTCCAAGGTTCTTTCCCTTCCAAGGCTTTGAGGATCCATTTGGCTACTAGGGAAATTCGTTATGTTATAAGATCTCTTAACCCCAGCCCCCCAAGATGTTTAGGAGAGAAATACCACTCCCATTTGACATAGTGCCTTTTCTTGTTTCCATGTCCAATCGACCATAAGAACCCTCTCAACACTTTTTCCATTTTATCAAATTGATACTTAGAAAACAACCAAGTGGATTAGTAATATACTACATGGAATGAAAGGACTTTCTACCCCACTTAGGTTCTTCTACCTAGGGATAGCATGTGTGTCTGCCATTTCACATGTTTGTTTTCAATTTTTTTTTATAAATCCATGTCCACATTTCTTTTACATTAGGGGAGATAGAAAAAGGAATACCCAATATCTTACAATAGTTGAGGGCCCAGACCACTACCATTCCTTTGTGGTGAGCTAGTTTGGTGCCCCTGAGGTCCATCCTAATATACTATATTTATGTACTGTAATTTTGTCTCCTTAGACAAGACAAAATATCTATAGTCTACTGAACATATTATCAAAGTTAGCTTCTTCTAGTTCTAGGAATAGAGCTATGTCATCAACAAATTGTTCTATAATAAGCTCATTTGTATTGGGAAGAGTTATACCTTTTATAGGTAGACCAAATTTACTAGCCTTAAGAATGTATGATACAACATCAACAATAATGACATATAGAGATGGTGCCAATGGGCATCCCTACCTAATGGATCTACTTAGTTGGATTGGATCCGATATTTCACCATTCACATTGATCACTATAAAGGAGTCTTGAAATAAGATTTTAACCCATCTGGAGAAAAAATCTGGGAACCCAAAGGCCTCCAATATTTTCAAAACAAATTTCCACTCAATTCTATCATATGCTTTTTCAAAGTCTAATAATACCATCACTGCATTTTGTCCATCCATTTTGGCCTAGTGCATAGCTTCCCAACTAGTAATAAAATTGTACAGTAGATATCTTCCCTTGATAAACCTATCTGGGTGATAGAGATGATGTCATTTAGCATGCTACTAATTCTCTTGGCCAATCCTTTAGAAATTATTTTGTAGGAGATATTAAGTAGGGTAATTGGTCTCCAATTTTAGACTTGAGATTTGTCTCCCTCTTTAGGTAGTAGTTTAATCATACCTTTATTGATATTTTTACCCAAGGATCCTACTTCAAAGGCTTCTTCATACACCTCAAGAAATTCACTTTCTATCCATTCTTATTTATTTTTGTATAATTCTGTTGATAGTCCATCTATACCAGGGGATTTGTCATTAGCTAGGTAACCAATGGCCTCTTCTATTTCTTTGATACTAAACTTTTATTGTATCCTCATAGCTTCTTGTTTTGACACATTCTTGGGGATGACCTTGAGGCACTACTGAATTGCCTCATAATTTTCCCTTGAAGTAAAAAATATCCTATAAAACTCATAGAAGGCTTCCCTTGTTTCTTTATTGTTCCTAGTTTTTCCTTTCTAACCTTGTATTCCAATAGTTTCTTCTTTGCCTTGTTTAGATCTGATTAGATTAAAGAAGTATTTGGACCCCCTATCTCCCTCTTTGATCCACCTAGCCTTAGCTCTAACTTTTTGACCTTGTATTTTATAATTCCAAGTTTTCCTCAACTACATTTTAGCTTCAATGAGTGATTTCTCTAACTCTTCATTATTTGCCTTCTCTTGGAGTGTTGTCTCCATTGTAATAATTATACTTTGCTGCTTATTTTCCTCAAAGTTCCTATCCATAGCTTGTTTTGTTCCAATTATTTGAAACATGTTTCTCCATGTTATTACTAATTGGTCCCATTTATCTCTGGTTGAGCTGCCTTGGTTACATTATTTGGATAGGGAAGTAGCCATTATAATAGCCTCAATATTATCTTCATCATCCAATAGTGTAGTGTTAAGTTTGAAGACTCCTTTCCACTTTTGGGCTTGGTATTGGTGATTGGCCTTATTGAACACAATACATCCGTGGATAGGTGAGTGATCACACATGGTGACAGGAGTAACACATATAGGATTTTTCCCAAGAGGATGTGAGAACCCAAAGGAACTATTGTCAAAGTATATCCTATCTAATCTTTAGTATATCCTATTTCTATTTGCTTGATTATTACACCATGTAAAACAAATGTTATGATATTCCCATCTTTTTCTTTCTAGTGGATCACTTATGTGGAATATTCTTTTGAATTTAGACCAGAAAAAGAACTCACTGCCTTTCCATTCATGTTTGTTACCACCACTCTTATCCTATCTATCTTCTATCATGTTAAAATGTCCAATGAAGTTCTATTCAGCATGTGGAAAATTATAGGTAATCTAGTCCCAAATTGTGCTCCTTTCTCTGTAGTCATTAGGTGCATATATGTTACACACCCCAATAGTTTGATCATTCTCTTTGAACATAGCCCAAATTACCCTGTTACATGGAGAAACCCCATTTTTTGTCTTCTTATCACTCTATCTGTTCCATATTAGAAATGCAACACCACCTTTCCCTATTTCATGTTTTGAGAAGATGCATCTTGCACTATTCCAAATGAATTTAAGTGTATTGTAAGCCCTAGCTCCTGTAACTTTGATTTCTTGTAAGAAAATAATATCTTTATTTTGGATTTTGTTGCACTAGTTTTTAACCACATACTTCCTATCAGACATCTCTAGGCCTCTAATATTCCATCTATGGACATTCATCATCATTGACTTTTGGTGGGGGGTTTTTGATTCCTATAAAGTCTATTAAAGCAATCTAAAATTTCTTTATTCTTAGGGTTATTATTAATTTTCAAACTGTCGCTTCTCTCATATGTTTCCCTCTTCTTTTTTTTGCTAACAACTTCAATCAAGTCATGTTCCTTCATCTCTTGATCAGTATATTCTAATAAGCATAAAGGATTCTTTATATTAGGTATTATCTCATACTCTCTGAGAGGTGCACTGTCAGATATTCCTTTAATCTATCCAACCAAATGCTGCCCATCTTTTCCTTTGCTGTCATAACTCTTATCTTTTAATTTTGATAGAACTATTTGTTGTGCATTTTTTGTAGGGTCTCATTATTACATTTTTCTCTAACCACCAGGATATACTGGGGTTGACAATTAAAAGGATTCTTCTTATCAATGGAATGCCTTGCTTTTTAAATTCAAATTCCCCTTCAAATAGTGAATTGGAAAGAGACACAAATGTGTCAACATGGGTATCCATAGTTTCTACAAGTGAGGGAGAGCCATCACTATGGTTCATTTTTTTCTGTAGTGTTACTACCATTGTACGTATCATTGTTTCTATTCTCAATGTTCTTATTAACCTGAGACTCAGGGACATCCTTTTGGATATTTTTGAGGAGTGGGCAGTCTCTCCTATTTTTCCCATTGAGTTTATAATGGAAGCATGAACCTATGGCTCCTAATTTCACTACCTCTTATTCAAAGGTTTCTCCTTCAACTTCTAAAGCAATGACATCTGTAAAAGAAACATCAGGATGCATGGTTACCAATACACATGCATTTAAGCGAGGGAGGGTGACTCAAGCCTCTTCAACTTACAGAACCAATCCGAGGGGTTCAAGTATTTTAGGGATAAAATGTCAAAACTTGGGTTGTACATTCTTGAGGTCAATCCAAAGGGGGGAGGCAGGAGCAAAGATTTTATTAGTGTTGTCTTTATGCGACCATGGGAAGGCTTTAAACATTGTTTGTCCTACTTTCCAATATCCTTTATTTAACACTTTTTCCTGCATAGCATGTGTTTTAAGAGAAACCACAAATAATCCTCTTTGAATCATTCTATTAAAATTAACATGAATGCCAAATTTCCTACCCCAAATATGTTTAAACCAATCGTCTAAGAATTTCCTAGCAAGTAAGAATTTCATATCCATGCAACAGAAGAAAACAACAATGCTTTTTAATCTATTTTGTTCAGACTTAATAGATTTTACCATGTCTACATTTGGCGATAAGGCAAGGGTCTTAACTCTAGAAGGTAGAGTCTTACCTTCCTTCCTCCCTCCATCATCGTTGCTTCCTGCTGGATTTTCAGGTTGGTATCCTCCTCCGTGTCTATCTCCATTTGATTCGACCATTCCTCCTTTGTGATATTTTCCTCTATTGGGTTCCACATCCTTAAGAACAATTTTTTTTCAAACAGAGCCAAATGTGGTACAACCATTTTCTTGGCCAAAACCACTTTGTATGAGGGTTTAAAACTTTTTGCCTTTAATCCTGCATTGCTTCCACTTGCCACATTACCCTTTCCACTTCCATGAATGTCAATCCCCTCATTACTCCCCTCTACGACCATCACCAAAGATCTCACGCGAACCTAACTAGATCAGAAAAAAGATGGCTTACACAAGGGAAACTTAAAGCTCACACAAGTGAAGAGGGTGAAGAGGAGAGAGAAAAAACAAACAACATGAAAAGAACAAAGAAAAGACCATAAACATGCAAAAAAAAAGACCATAAGACCAACACCACACAACCACGTAGCCACATCTACCGACCCGCAAACCAAGAGGAGCCAAGGTGGCACCCTTCACACATACAGGTTGATACATTAGGGGCCACTTGTAGAGCCATCCGCCTCTATCGTCTTATTCCTTCACCTTGATAATAATTCACCCCTTTTAAAGATATATTAAAAAAAGAAGGGTTGTATTTACATTATTTATTTATTTTAAAATAAAAAAATTAGTATAAAAAAATAATATTTATTTCTAAAAAACAAATAAAATATTTATTTTTATTTATTTTAAAGAAAGAAAAACAAAACAAAGAAAAAAAAAGAGAGTTGGGGCCATGTAACCCCCATTACTAAGATTTACTTTTAATATTTATTTTCAATAAAGGTTAAGTTGAAAATGAGTTTTGTCTATCTTATTTATTATTTATTTAAAAATTGATTAGATTAATTAGTTTACAATTCATTTTTACATTAGTATATTTATAAATGTTTATAGTTAATATTTATTGATTGTTAATGTAGATTAATTTATATTATTTGATTTTTAAATTAATTTATATTAATTTTGTTAAATATTTTAATTTTAAGTTATATTTGATTAATATTTTGTTTAATTATGTATAATCTTTAGGTTATAACATAAATCATTAAAGATTTATATTTTCGATTATATATTACTTCTAAATTAAATTTAAGAGTTCGATTATGAAAAAGGGATTCGAAATATATTTATAAGATACTAAGTTAATAATAATGGATTGGGGATTATGGATAATTTAATTAACTCATAATTAGCTTGGGGTACGACATAATGTTAATTATATTATTTGGTTAGAAGATAGATTATATATGCATATGTTATTTTAGTTAGGGTTTTATTTTGTCTTTGTTGTGGTTAATTGTCATTATGGGTAGAGTGATGGTCTAGGAGGGATTTTGTCTTCTGGGTCTTAAATTATTTTATGATTTTATATCTTTACTACTTGGGTTTATATTGTGGGAATTTATAACCATTTTCATATCTCTATTGGTTCTTGTATTGTTTTGTATACAGCTGTTGCTTATCTTGTGTATTCTTTGAGTCTCCGATCATTATATTATTTAACCATGAAAAGGTCACGACCACTTTTGTGTTGAGTCATACTTAACTCGGTCACCTTGTTTCTACTATTATGGTGGTTCAGTGTTCTGAATGATTATCTTAGGGATTATGTTACTCCATATTTGGAAATGGGTTATTGTGATGTGATACATGAATTTGCATTGTTCTGTTGAGAATTCCAATATGGGATGGATAGTTTGAATCCTTATATAGGATGATATGTTATTCGTTATGCTCCTTTATGATAAGTCCTCATGGTTTTGTTTTTTCTTTCTTTTGGTTGGAGCATTGGGGTAGGTTAGCTATGTATGTAGTAGGGGGTGGGTTGCAATAAGTTTTGGGGCCCACAAGTGGGAACCACGATTGTTTATTGTAAGTTTTACTAATTAAGTGATAACCAAATACATAATTGGGGCATTGAAAATGAATTAATAAGATATGGTACCCCGCCCGTGCTTGAGTGCTTGTATAGGCTAAGATGGAGGATGAAATGATGCTTTCTGCCTTGTGATGTATGGTTCTAGCATAGTTAATGGCCTCGTCTGGTTGAAGAGTCATTGATATTGTATATGGTCACTTAAGTTTCAGGATCTAGAGAGACTACTAGGACAAGGCTTAATGGTTAGACGTATATGATGACACCTTCCTATACACACTCTAGGTTTCCTACATGTGTTGGTTTCCTTTGGATTAGTGATTTTTACCTTGAAGTATGTGTAGCACACCTGGAGTTAGAGAGATATTAGAATCCCCTTGCTTAGACGATCTTCTTTCTTTGGTTTTGTTATCCAAGTTTGGTCTGTTGTTTTATCCTTAGCACTATTGGAGTGGAGCCTTGGTTCCACATAGTCGAGTGGTAGTGATTCTTATTATCATTGAGATCTGACGTTTGTGACTTTAGATTGGAAGAACTGTTGGTGCTATTTCATGTTTGAAATATGCCTTGTAAATTTCTTGAGGTCCCCTATCATCTGTGGTTTCCAAGGATTCAAATTCATGGTTAAAATTATTCTCATGCCTCTACAAAATCTATTCTTACCTTTGACCTAGTTGAAAATGCTAAAAAATGCCTGAACCCTCAAGTATATGTTATAACCCTATATGAGTTTGAATCTAAATGCCCTAAGTGTCTTGGTGGGTTCTATTTTTGCATTTCTTTTTTAGTCACTTAAGTTGTCATAAGTCATGTATTCACGTTAAAAGGGTTGGGTTATAAAGTTGTGTTATTCTAACCACTTTAATATTTCCTAAGTCATGTCATTGAGAAAAGCCTATTATTTCATTGTCTTATGTGGTGAGCAAATGTTTTTTGATCGGACGGCCCGATTAATAGCTTAATCCAAAACCAATCAACATCTATCAGCTAAGCCATTAAGCCATGGTGTTGTGTGTCCTTGGTGGGGCCAAAATTCATAAAGCTTCTTAGTTAAACAATGGACAAGTTAAGAAATAATTGACAGTCTACTTAAACGCTTAAAGGAAAAATTCTCAACATCTATGAGACAAGCCATTAAGTGGTATTGACATCTAGTAGCTGGTGGACCCCGATACTCAAAGCTGGTGATAATTAAAGATCAGTTAACTTGTTTCCCATCTGATGATCAACTTGATGGCTTAACTAAAAAGTACTCAAAATCTAAAGAGTAAGCCATTAAGTGGTAGCAACACGTGTCCTATTGGGGCCAGCTGAGGTCGTAAAGGTGGAGTTAAAGGAGCGGCATCTATGGGAAAGATCAACAGTCGGCTTAATCACTTAGGGGAAAAGTGAACAAAATCTAATGGGTAAGCCATTAATTCTAGATGACGCGTGGCACAAAAGGTGGGTCTTCTATGGCGCTTAAGTCATGTTAGTAAGGTTGCAAGTATAAAATAATCTGACGGTCCACTTAAACACTTAAAGGTAAAATGAACAAAATCTAATGGGTAAGCGATTAAGCAGAGCTGACACATGTCCAAGGTGAACAGTTGTTTCCATGAGAATAAGATAGCCGTCAGATGAAGAAAATGATGTTCAATATCTATGGCTTAAATTCAAAGTTGTCAAAATGAGTTGCAGAGAGTCGTTAAGCCATGAAATTGAAGCTTGCGAATTGATTACAGAACGTGTGGCCACTCCAGCTGAATTCAATTTGAATGACTGATTTGATTGAAGCTCTAGAAATTGGTTAAGTTGACTTGCAATCACAATAATTCACCAAAGTCATTCAAGCAAAGAACAAAATTGCAGAGGTAATTAGCTCCATGTGAAAACTTTGTAGAATAGGTAAGATTTTCTTATTCACCAGCATTCAAGTTCTAAATAAGATTTGTAGTTCAAGAGGGTTTTTAGAATTCTTGTCTCAAAATTTGAATTCATATTAAAAGGCTCTAGATTCAGAATGGCCCCTAGGATTGAGATTTTTGGAGAGGTTGATTACCAGAAGAGAAATGTTAGGGAAGATTTTCTACAATAGTTGGAAGGATCTATGAGTGATGCGACCCAAATCAAGAGGATAGATCCCTTAAATCTCAGTCTCAAAGTAGGAGAAGGCCTGTATGATTTGGGTAGATGGGCAAAAGATGTCAAAACTAGTTTTAATGGTCTTACCCTGTTTAGAACTGCATATAGTCAAAGGAACGCCCTGACCCTAGACTGTAACATTTGGGAATTAGATGTCAGAAAGTTGATAGCACCTGGGGTGTTTATGGATACTGATTTGTTCACTTTGATTACAAACACTTATGACAAGGTGTCTAGGGTTGTTAGGGATACCCAGGGAAATGTCCTATTGACTATTTTAGCTCATGAGATTAGAAGAATCTTCAAGTTGAGTGATACCTCAATACATATGGATGATATTGACTTTGAATACTTCAAGGAAGTATACTAGACTCATAGGGATTATTACAGAGATGAAGCTTTAAAGGGATACTTCAACAAAATAGGTGACTTGGTTGTAGTAGGACCTAGAACCCCAGAACCATTCAAATTGGATTTATTTAATGGCAAAGCTAAGAAAATGTAAAGTGTTGTATGCCATTTTTTGGGAGAAGATGAAGATGTAACAATTCCTATTCACATAATGCTCTTGGTGGTTCAAATTTTGCATCCCCATGTATCAGTAGTCTTCACCTTTGAATATTACATTGCACAAAAAATGCATGAAGGTTTGGAAGGAATCCAGGACAGTAACATACTTAAACCAATGGGATGGTATTCCCTCATGATGCACATGTTCTTGTCCAACAATGTAGACTTCTTTGAGGAAGAAATGGAATTGACTAAGTTCCAGGGTAATGAAGAGTTTCCTATTCAGATGTGGAGTGCTGATCTTTCATGGGACAAGAAAGAAGCTAGCTATGTTTACTTTGATAGGGTTTTTGCAACAAGGCCTAGGTCACTGTTATGCAATCAAAATGCTAGGGTCCATAATGAAATGATGAGGCTTTTGAGACCTATGGAGTTTTCCCTAGAACTAAATATTGCCCATAATTGGGGAAATCTAATTTTGTGCCCTGTTTCTACAGTGATTAGAGTTTATGGATTCAAAGGAATGCCTAATGTGCTGCCCTACAGAGTCCCTCACAAGATTGGAATGGCAGAGATCATACAGAAATTGGGTGGATTGCATGAGGAGGCCCTAGCAGGAAAAATGAAGGGAAGCATTTTCCCTACCCTCACCAAAGCCCACCATTTCATCATAACTAAGAATGGGTGGACCCAATTTGACAAGTATTTTGAGCCCTATCACTTAGCAACATTTGTATCTAGGTGTGTAGATAATGATGACTTTATAATGGGTATGTTCAGAAAAAGAACCAAATGCTTGACATTAGAGCATCAGTTTAACTACCCTGAGGACATCATTAGAAATATTTTTGACCTAGGTGGCTAGGAGATCAGAAAGGAGAAGTGGATGGTGTACAAGAAGTCTTTGGACTTTGTGCACAATTTTGATAAGACTTATGACCCTCTCAAGGTATTCTCCCCATGGGCTAAGAAAATTGAGTCTCTAATGACTTTATTTGACGGAATAATGCAGACCTTGAGTGAGAAGAAATAGAGATTAATGGAAGCTAAGCCAGAAAAGGCTCATGCTATTTTAAGAAAACTTTAGTAAGGAAGAGTGGTCGCACCTGGGGATTATGTAGTGTACAAAAGGAGAGGCTACACAACCATCACGCCCAAAGCTGATAAACCTTCTCAGCATAAAGGGAAAAGGATAGAAACTACTAGTACTCAAGAAGTACCCTCCCCCAAGATACAAAAGGTGGAAGCAAAAGAGCAAGAGAGTGAATTGTACTCTCGTACCTAGTCCCCCATGCATTTTGATGACCAATCCATTGCTGAGAAATTGGTTCAATTAAGGAATGCTGGAGAAATCATTGTTACTACCAAGGAGTTACAAAAAGGGATGTTGGAGGCCCCTAGGCATACAACAGCTGACCTCACAGGGGCAAAATTCACTGGTAAGGAACTAGACCTTGTTACCAAGCAAGCCAGTGACAAATTCTTGTCAGATGACAATTTTGTCAAAACTAGGGAATTTATTCAATTTTTATGGAGAAGCCATACAGATAAATTCAATCATAAATGTCAGAAGTTGCAGGAAACTCAGCCTCATTGTGCTAAGGATGATATAGAGAAACAATTCAAGCAAGAGATGGTTTCCAAATTTGATAAGATCACCCTGGAAGAGGGTAGAGATTTGGTTAAGAAGCAGGGAGTCCTCATACTGCCTCAATGGGACTTAGCATATGCAGTAGTATTTGATGTTGTCAGGAAGCAAGAAAAAACAATGAGCACTGCTGGAACATCAATTGGTTCCTAGTTTAGTGAAGACCATGCAGCATTGGCCATTTGGTCATTAAAAAATAAAGGCAAAAGAAGAGTGAAGGAAGATGATGGGATTGAGGATACTAGAAACCTCATTGTCAAGAGAGTTTCTGACACCTCAGGTATAGAGGTAGCAAAATTAGCCTTTCAAATAGCTATTTTAAGCCTGAGAGTGGCTGAGAAGGAGAAAGAGACATATGATAGCCTAAACACAAAATATGAATTTTTACTGAAAGCCTACAATGATGAAAGGGTCAAGTCCCTATTAAAAGATAACATAATAGCAGCTTTGGAAGGAAAGAAAAAAGTACAATTAATGCCCCAAGGGGTAATTGTTCAAGAGCCTCACCAATCTTCCTCATCTAGTCCATTTGTGACTTATCCCCATCCCCTGCACCTTTGAGTCCAACTACCCAGGAGGCCATTGATGCTAAGAGAGAAAAGTTGGAAGCTGAAAAGAACATGCTTATCAATGAAAGATCAAGGTTAGAAGGAGAGGGAAAGAGGGATCTTGAAGACTCCCTTGCATATAAAGAGGTTGAGGAATTGGTGAAGCAAAGGCATTCTGACCAAATATATTCCAACCTCAAGAGATGTGCTAGTGAGGTTAACCTTGCCAACCTCTATTTATTAGGAATGGAGATTGCTAGCATATTGAATAGTCATGATGAGGGAAAGGAGCAGTGGGATCTAATAGTTGATAACTAGAAGGGGAAGATAGCCCATGTCAAATCCTTTTACTCTCTCTCAAAGGAACAAAATAATATTGACATTATTTTGACAAGAATCCACAAATGTCTCAAATCAATGGTCAACTTGGACACCAAGAAGAGCATGGTTGTCAGAAGAGTAGAAACTTTGAGAGGAGAGTTATCTAGGGATAGATATGGAATGTTTCCCAATATGTTCAAAAGGGATGTGAACATAAAGAATGAATCCCTATGTCTAAGGCAACTGAATGAAGCACTAACCAGCAGAACAAAACATATTATTACATTGGGAAATACCGGCTGGTTTGTGTTGACTATTGATATTCTAAATAAAGCCAAGACATTTTTTGAGTCCTAGGAAGCAAAAATTGAGAAGGCCAATGTTTATTGGGAGGGATTCAATAGCCAGAAGGATGTGCTGCTCAATTTTAGTTGGCCAGATGATGAGGTGTTTACCACTTGGGTGAGAAAATATGGTGTGGTCACTCAGGTTGCATAATGTAGTAAATACAAGAGTGACAGCAAGCACCAAAGATGCTGAGATGTTTGAACAAATCAAGATCAAGGATTTTGCATCACTAAGAGGACATATTCCAGATGATAAGGAACCAAAAACTTTAGAGCAGCTTCAATCATTCAGGCGGTCATAGGACAAAAGATTGCATGGCTTGTAACAAAGATTTATTATTCCCTCTGCCTGATTTTTGTCTCATCTGTAAAATGTATTTTGTCCTCTAGCCTAGTCATCTGAACCTTGTTGCATCCTTATTTTCCAAAAGGATTCCAAGATGAATAGGGCTATCTATAAATACCAAGTTGTAATATTCTAAAAGGGATGGTAAAATAAAAACTGCAAAGCAGACTTCTAAATTGTGTCTGAGCTTTGGTTTTTGAGTCTTTGAATGTACTGATATCAAGTTTATATTAATGAAATATAATGAAATCTCCATTTTTACACCAATGATGTCTTTTTTTATTTTCTCTTAATTCTTGTATGTTCAATTTGTAAGGAAATTTGAGTATACTAGTTATAAGGTAGCTATGTCATTATTTGTGAGTTGCTTTCAAGGAGAGTTTAAATCTTGCAGGTAATTGCAAAGGGTTAGGGCTTATGCAGGAATTTGAAACAGGGGTGTGAGAATGAGAGGATAGTATGTAAGGCATTCCATCTGAGGTTTTGTTAATATTTCAATTAATTATCCCTGATACATGTGTGTTTATTTTGACTCTATGACCCATGATTAGGCATTGGCCAAAATGCTGATAAGTGGTTGTTATCATCATTCCAATATTAATCAATCTTTATGTTTCTATAATCTCAAATACATGTCTAGTTAATTGTATTGAATACAATTCACTTTGGTGATTACTTGAAGAGAGAATCAATAGGTTAGCCTTCCTAGTTCTGACAACTTAAAAAGAAGAAGGATTTTAAATCCTTTATCCACTACAAGATTCTCTGTGAATCCATGAATTTGAAGATAGGTGCACTTGCCTGAGTTTGTGGAGCTCAAAGTGAAGAAGGATAACATCCTTGTTAATTAGCCTCGTTCATGTATGAATATGAGTCGAGAATAGAGGGTCAGGCATTTATTTATGTTTGAATTGATTCCTACAAGAAAAAGAGCTGATAAATTGGTGACTCTATTGGGGACATTTTGTAATGGTCTAAGAGTCATGTTCATAAGAGAGTTTGTCCTTGCAATTCTGAGAATTAGTTTGTTTTTCCTCATAATCATTATAGTGAGTTTCCCTTTTCTATCATGGCACACTGTTTGAAATTCTTGGTCCTAAAAATGATACAGATCTTGTCTCAGTTGGAATAATTGGTAACTCTAAAATCTCTAATCTGACCCCTTGCCTATTTTCAAGAAGAAAATCTACCTGATGCAAAATATTTGCATTAATATAGGTAGTGAAGAATCATTTTCTTGAAGTTACCAAGTGAGGATTTATCAAGCAAAATTTATTTTCAAGTTTCATTCTGACTTACTGCTATAAGAGGAAACCTGAATTAGGACAAGACACTTGATCTTTACATATATTTATCCTCTAAAAAGAGGTGTCAAATCTAACCTATGTATATTCTAGTGTGGTACATTTACATATTTCAAAAATATTTGTCTATTCTAAAAGATGAGTCGACAGAAGAATACCAGATCATACTTTAGAGAAAATTTTGAAATGAATGTTGGCTCCATACACCTCAAAGGAAGCAATGGTCCAAGAGAGGCACTTCCAAGTATAATTCCCAACATACTTCTAAGGGAAGGGTGGAGATTCCCATTCCTGAAATAAAATCATCTTCATCTGAAGATGCAGGACCTGCGGGGCCAACTGATGCTTATAGAGCTGATTCTAATTTTGATCCTTTCAGGGATAGAGAAAATGCTGATATAGGTTTCTTCCCTGTAGAGGAAAACCTTTCTCCACTAGAAAAGACCTCTGCTACTAAAAAAAATTCATATGAATTTTATAAATTGCAAGACAAAATTGTGTCTTTGAAGAGAAAAAATAAAGAACAAGAAAAGGAAATAGCTGAAGTAGAGGAGAAACATGGACAAAAGATATATGAATTACTATTAGAAAGGGAAGAACTCTTAGCAGATACTAGAAGGAATGACCTCAAGGCCAAGAGCTTGAGTCAAGATGTTAAAATTCAGAATCTAGAATTATTTGGTAACCTTGATGACTTGAGAAAAAAAATCCCAAATAAAGCCCCAAATGCTGACAATGATGAATTTGAGAAGGAAGGACCTGTTATTAGGCAATTTTTCCCATATGAGACTGAAAAAAATGCAAAACTCAAAATGACTACTAAGGATGCCCCTGATAAGGGTAAGCAAAAGGTTGTTGGTGTGACTACAGAGGAGCCTAAGAATAATTTGACTATCCCTATAGGAGTATCCTAGGTTGATCTTGAATTAGAGTAGGCTAGAAAAACCAAGGAGGATTTAGCCAAGAAACTGGAGAAGTTAGAATTAGAGGCTGCTGCAGTAGATATGAGAATGAAGATATCCTTTTTACATGCTACTACTAACACTTCTACAAGTATTTCTATACCAGTTAATCATGGAACACAATCACAAAATCAATCTGTTGGCTCAATCCCATTCAATCAAGGGGTGTTCCTAAGATACCATCTTTTGGTTTGAATTCAAATATCAAGAACTCTAGCCCAAATGTAAAATCTCAGCCCAGTGGTCCTGGCCCAAGAATTCAAGTTACTAATCCTAAGAAAAGTGTTCCCCCACATGTTCAACATCAAGAAGGAGCTACTGGCCCAAATGGTAATAGTGAGTTGGGAAATTTCCAAAGACGGCCTGTCCACATGAACAGATACAGAGCTCTCTTCTTTGAAGGCATTCCTGATCACCCTAATGTGATCCCCAGTGAGGTAAGAGATAGAATCCCTAAGTTCATAGGAAATAATTTTGTTACTTGTGAAGAAAATCTAAAAGCTTTTAGTGATAAGATAACTAACTTTAAAATTGAGAATTTGAGGATGTCATTATGAAGCTTTTTGTTTAATCTTCAATTGATGATGCTAGGGATTGGTTTAGAAATTTACCAAATGACAGTATTGCTTCCTGGGATGAATTTGCAAAGTATTTTAGGGAACAATATAGAGAGCATGTTAATTATGGATACATGTTAAATGAGTTTAATAACATTAAGAAGTTCCCCAATGAAAGTATGGCTAATTTTAACAGTAGATTTCAAAAGACCATGAATAAACTTTTCAAAGTCTTAAGGTTAGATGAAGAAGTGTGCCTTACCACTTATATCAATGCTACTGATGGAAAAATGTCTTATTTACTCAGAGATAAAAACCCTACAACCTTAAGTGATGCTTAAAAAATAGCAATTGACATTGAGAGCAATAGGAGAGCATCAGGGAAATTGGGGAAGAGGGAAGACAATAAGCTCTGGAAGGAGAAGGGACCAGCCAGTAAAAGTGTCAAAGAAGATGATACAGTGGATAAAATGGTGAGTGCAGTAAAATAACTCATAGCCAAAATGGATAAGAATGATAGGGGAGGGTACCATGATAACAAATATACTAACCAAAGGTTTGATAAACAACCTAACCGGAGAGACTATCCATATAGAACAAACTAGAAGAATGGTAAGCCAATCCCTAATGGGAAAGATAACCCTAAAGCCAAGGAAACTCTAGACCCCCTAAATTGAAATAGTGCCAACTATGTTGAGAACACTTTATGGTGTGATGCTTTCAATATGCCACACTCTTCCTATCAATGTGTAGTAGATCAGGCTCTATTTGACCAGATAAAAGATAGAGAATAGGAAGGCCCTGCTATCAATATGTTCACAGTAAAGAAACCATATCGATGGTTTTTTTATATTACATCATCTTCTAATCATTCATATGTAGGGGATAATTATTATTTTAAAAATCAATTACAAAATCCAACCTATCAAAGTGATCAGGATGAAAATGTTCCACAGACAACTATAAACACAGTGGGAAGTGATAACCCACATTCTCATTTTAAGACTCCCACTAATGATGAAAAGAGGTCTCTGACTATTGTAGCAATTAATCAAGTAAGAAATGCATATAACTTGAGAAATAGAATAGTGCAACCAGCTCAAGGAAAGTCTACTCATGTTTATGTCATAAAAGAATCACCTCAAGTTGTTGAGGATTTTCATGCTAAGGGAGATAACAATGATAAGTGTGGGAACCAAGCAGGATCTTCTTATGATCATGCTGGGGGGGAAGTATCAAAAGTGGAATTAGTACCAAATGATAAATCCAAGAAGGTGAAAAGGATGAGTGATATGTCCTCTGAATTTCCCCTTTTTTGACATGAAACATGCTCTGACCCAAATGAAAGTCTTAGTCCCACTTATGGAAATACTGAAAATAAAAGAGCATAAAGAAGTTGCTCTGGCACTATTAAAAGGGATAGATGATGTATTTGTTCCCAACCATGAGGAGATACCTTTGATACCAAATGATACCAGAGAAGATGGTCCACTAGTGAAAGGAAAAGGAAAGAGAAAGGAATTTTCTAATATTTGTATTGGAAATATAATAACTCAAGAACCAATGTCTATTGATCCATTTTATGTCACCTTAATGGTAAATGGTTTCTCGGTAAAAAATTGTATGATTTATTTTGTTGCAGCAGCAAATGTGATGTCTTATCATGTGCTAGAGGAATCAGGCCTCCAGGTCAATACATCTACTAGGAGCTACTATGCTATGGAAAGTATGGAAGTTCCTATGATAGGAACATTGAAGGATATTGAGGTGAAAATTGTTGCTTTCCCTAAGGCAACTTACAGAATGGACATAGTGGTAGTGGATACTAAACCATATTATGGTATCTTTTATCAAGGAAATGGGTAGAAACAATAGGAGGAAAGATCCAATTAGATTTATCCTATGCAACCATCCCTATAAATGGGAATGATGTCAAGTTGCACAGAGAACCCCATTCACCTGTTATGGTGGAGGTGGTTTTACTTGACCAATTAAATTGTTGTGTGAATGTTGATATGGAGAATTTTACTATTGAGAAAGTCACGCCATAATTAAAAAATATAGACCCAATTGTGGATGAATTGTTGTTGCAACAAAATGGAGTATGGCAAATGTACTTTAACGGAGGATGTTCAAAAGAAGGATATAGAGTAGGAGTCTTGTTTATTTCCCCATCAGGTATCACTTTCAAGTATTCCTTCCTACTGAATTTTCAATGCACAAACAATACTACTGATTATGAAGCTTTGATCTTGGGAATGGATATTGCCATCAAGCATGGTATTAAATGTTTAAAAGTCCATGGAGATTCCCAGTTGATTATATCTTAGATTAGGGAACATTTTACTGCTAAAGATGAAAGACTAAAATTATATAAGTATGTTGTCTAGGATAGGATGGAATTATTTGATGCCTTCAATATCTTATGGGTACAGAGATAAAATAACATAATGGAAGATTTCTAGGCAAATGTTGCCCTAAAATATAATGATGTGACTCTTACTGGCATGTCTATGATCGAAATAAAAAGTAGGCCTCCATTTCCTGACAATATTCATAATTGGCAAGTTTTTGAGGATGATGATGATATTCTCATGTTTATCCAATGTGTAGACCAAAGTGATGGTCAGAAGATTGATTGTGAATCTTTAGTATCAATTATGGATAATAAGGAATATGTCTTTGATCAAGAGGTTATCCAAATGAATACTAATCACATTCCTAAAGGGTTGGTTGAATTGGAAGGCATGTTTAGCATAAATGATAATTATAGGACTCAGAGGTCCAATGACAAGGTGGGAGATTTGGAGGAAGTTAATTTGGGATCTGAAATGTCTCCCCAACTAGTCTACATTGGTAAAAAATTGGATAGCAATGTGAGACATAATTTGATAAAATTATTGAAGAAATACAAGTATGTTTTTGCCTGGTCTTATGAGGACCTCAAAGATTATAGAAAAGATCTTTTCCAGCATGATATCCCTTTTAAAGAAAATTTGAAACCCTTCAGGAAAAAACAAAGGCCTATTAATCCACTACTAGCTACCAAGATGCAAGAAAAATTAATGAAACTGAGAGATGCAGGCATTATCCAACCTATAAGACATTCATCTTGGGTTTCTAATTTGGTTCCTGTGAGAAAGAAAAATGGGGACATAAGACTATGTGTTGACTTTAGAAATTTAAATGTAGCATCACTAAAAGATAATTATGGACTGCCAAACATGGAGGCTATGTTACATAAAGTCACTGGATGTGACCTATTGTCTATAATGGATGTATTTTTGGGGTACAACCAGGTGCTAGTTAAGGAATTAGAACAATGCAAGACAACATTTACTACTCCTTGGGGCACTTATGTATATGCTCGCATGCCTTTTGGGTTGAAGAATACTGGTGCAACTTTTCAGATGGCTATGGATGTGGCTTTTAAAGACCTTATAGATGTTCTAATGGTAGTATACCAAGATGACTTGAAAACCTTCTCAAAAATAGTAGAGGATCATTGCAATCATCTAGAAAAGGTGATTATAAAAGCATTGGAATATGGTGTGTCCTTAAACCCAAAGAAGTGTCACTTTGTTGTCACTAAGGGGAAGCTTTTGGGACACATAGTGTCAAAACAAGGAGTCAAAATAGACCCTAAAAGGGTAGAATCTATTCAGAAAGTGATTCCTCCTAAGAATCTAAAAGGAATATAGTCATTTCTAGGATAGATCAATTTTGTAAGGAGATTTATTGCCAACTTTGCAGAATTGGTTAAACCTATTGTCAAATTGTTGAAGAAAGGTGTAAAGTTTGAATGGGACCAAGAGGTTTAGTTAGCCTTTGAAAAAATAAAGAAAGCTATTCAAGAAGCACTGGTCCTTATATCCCCTGATTACACAAAGCCCTTTTCTTTGTTTACTTTTTATTTATTCCATACTATTGTAGCAGTCTTATTACAAAAGGATGGTGAGGGATTTGAACATCCCATTGCATTTTTTAGAAAGTCATTGCAGTCAGCTGAATTAAACTATCAATTGATGGAGAAACAAGCATATGCTCTAGTGAAGGTAGTCAAGGCTTTTAGGCCTTATTTTGTATTCACAAAAATAAATGCATATGTTCCTCATGTTGTTGTCAAGGACATTTTGGTTCAGAATGACGTAATAGGGAAAAGGTGTAAATGGATAAATAAAAATCAAGAGTTTGATCTAGACATCCATATCACCAAATTAGTGAGGGGGTTAGGATTGGCAAAGTTGATGACAGAGGAAAATTTGGATTTGGTCTAAGTTAACAGTGTTGATACTGATGATAATTCCTTGACAAGTATTGAAATGCAATCCTAGTATGCTAATATTGTATCTTTTCTGAAAAATGCTAAATGTCCAGGTGATTTGAATGACAACCAAAAGAGGAGTTTGAGATTGCAAGCTCAGAAATATGTTCTGTTGCATGGAGAATTGTTTTGGAAAAATAGAGATGGGATCCTATTACTATGTCTTGACAAAGGTCAATCAGAGAAGGTATTGAAGGAAATGCATGCTGGAATGTGTGGAGAGCACTATTCTGCTAGATCAATAGCTCATAAAATTCTGAGAGCTGGATATTATTGGCCTTGTTTGTTCCAAGATGCTCACAATATGGTTAGGAAATATGAACCATGCTAAAAATTCTCAAGTAAGATGAAGTATCTAGGAGCTTTACTTTTTAGCCTTGTAGTAGCAGAGGCCCCTTTTTCTATGTGGGGAATGGACTTCATAGGAGAATTTGCAAAAAAATCAAGTGGAGGCCATAGCTAGATTTTGCTAGTAACTGATTATTTCAAAAAATGGGTGGAGGCAATCCCAACCAAAAGAAAAACAAGCGCTATGGTAATTGATTTTCTGATGGATAATGTAATTACAAGATTTGGTGTTCCCCTCAAGTTGGTGATGGATTATGCCATGAGCTTCAGGTCTGAAGAATTTACTGATTTTTTCTCTAATATGGGAATTGTTATGTCTTATTCATCCCCATACCATCCTCAATCCAATGGTCAAGTGGTGTCCAGCAACAAGAGTATCTTGCAAATTTTTAAAAAGACCTTGGAAGAAAGTAAAAGATCTTGGCATGTAAAATTGAAACTTGCCCTTTGGGTTGATAGGATCACTGTTAAGAAAGCCATTGGAAAATGTCCCTTTGAGTTGATTTATGGTATTCAATCAAGAACGCCTATTAATAATTTTCTCCCAATTTATAAGTTTATCCAAGATGAAGAAATAGAAGTTTCTGAACCTATAGAAGAAAGGATGGTTCAGTTGGTAGAATTGGATGAAATAAGGAGAGAAATCCAAAGAGAAAACATTAAATTGCAACAAAAAATGAAATATCTTTTTGACACAAGGGAAGATGAGAGAAATTTTCACCCTGGTGACTTTGTACTACAATGAAATACCAGAGCTGAAGACAAAGGTAAACACAAGAAGTTTGAATCATTATGGATAGGGCCTTTTGTTATATCCTGGATCTTTGGGAGAGATTCTTATTTCCTCAAGAGTCTGGATGATGAAGAACAAGAATTGCCAGTGCATGGACAATTCCTAAAAAATCTCTTTAATTAACCTCTCTTTTCCATGCATAGTAGTATGTATTATATGTATAGGTGTGTTTCCTTTCTGTTGTGTGTTTGTTTCCAGTATTAGGTTAGTCTGGTTTGCAGTCTGCTCCCCCAGAGATCTATGGTTCTTGTTATAAACCGGTATTCAAACTGTTAGAATAGTCCCAAAGGATAACTGAGAGGGGGGTGAATCAGTTATCAGTTAATTAAGTCCTTTTGTCTTCTTTAACTTTAGTATACAACAAAGTAAATGCATAATCAGATAACACAGTACTCAACACATAGTTTGATTATGAGGAAACCAAATGGTAAAAACCCCAATGGGAATTAGCACCCACAATAAACTATACTTGTTTGTAGTAATCCATGTTAGAAGATATTTCAACCCTGTTAGCAGTTGTACAATACAATGCAATAACTATAGTGACCTGGTTAAGGGTCAAACCCTATTAGGAGTCTTTTACAAATAACCCTATTAGGGGTGGCAGACTCACTATCCAAAAGCTCACTACTTGATGGTGAAGGCTACAACCTTCTAAATAATAGATATGCACTATATCTGATGATGAAATATAGAGTAGACCTTCTATCTTGATCAGTTCTAGTGTATTACAATCTTTCACTTCTTCTTCACATAGACCCTTGATGAATGAACCAACTCTGATAATCTACTCTATACATCTTTCTTCACTTTTCATATCATTCACACTTAGCGTATCACAATTGAACTACTATAAGTATCTTCTCCAAATTAGAAGGTCATGTCAACTCTTAGAAACACTTCATCAATGTCTTAGTCATCTTAACTAAGCATGCAAACAATATTAAGTCGGTGCAAGTCAATGCTAAACAGACGTGACGCTTCATTGAGTCGGCCTCACCAAATTAACCATAACTTTGCAATCATCTTGAAACACATTTGGTGCCTTTGGATTTATATCATAAACTCATAATTAATAATGCATATACACACACATATCTTGAAGATAGGTGCAACTCATGAAACACATTATATACGTTGGCCCTAAACCGTTATACTTCAAGAAATGTAACTGCTAATAACAAAATTGCATAACTTTACTAAAACATCATATCTGGGTCTGTGTGTATGCACATAACATAATAAACATGTCAAAAACATGTATCTATTCATTCAATTCTTCATGTCATCATTCAGATAAGTTCATACAGAATTACTACTATGTGTTATATGTTGTCATCAATGACAAACATACAAACAATCAACTCTCAGAATCAAATCTCCAATAGTCTCCCCCTTTGACATTAATGGAAACATATGATATCAAAAACATCCTCTATTCATGGTGTCCTCTTTATTTTACAATCTTCTCAATATCCTCATCAAAGATTTCTCTAAACTGCTGCAGTTCCTCTGTCTGTATTTTTTGTTCTATGTATATACTCCCCCAGAGTATATGCTCCCCCTTAGTACATACTCCTCCTTACTATATACTCCCCCTTTGACATAAATGGAAAAGGGTGCCATAGTCTTTTTAGGTACAGGTACTACTCCAAAAGTAGAGTATTCAACCATTCATCAGTCACTTAATGACTGATGTCTTTGCTGCTTCTTCTAAACAGACTTAGGAGAGGGAATTACTCCCAACTTCTCCCTGAGATACTCAAAAGTATCCTTAGATAAGGGCTTTGTGAAAAAAATTGCCAATTGTTCTTTGGTTCTCACATAGTTCAATTTCACGTCTTTGTCTGCAACCTTCTCTCTTAAGAAATGGTACTTGATCTCTATGTGTTTTGTCTTTGCATGCATGACAAGGTTCTTAGACATGTTGATAGTGCTAGTATTATCACAATGAATAACAATAGGATAATCAACCTGAATGCCAAAGTCTTTAACCATCTTCTTGATCCAAACCATAGTTGAACAATTCAGTGCTATTGCAACATAATCAGCTTATGTTGTTGACTGAGAAATACAGTTCTACTTCTTGCTTATCCAAGAAACCAACCTGCCTCCAAGGAATACTGCTCCTCCTAAAGTGCTCTTTCTGTCATCAATACAACCTACCCAATCTAAATCTATATATACATGAAGCTTTACATTCTCTGATTTAGGATACCATAAGCCATAGTCTATAGTTCCCTTTAGATATCTGAATATCCTTTTGACTACCATTAGGTGACTCTGCTTGGGTTTAGCTACAAATCTTCCAACAATTCCAACTGCATTAGATATGTCAGGTTTAGATTGAGTTAGATAAATGAGTTTTCCAATCATAGATTTGTACAATGTCTTATCAACTGTTGTGGAGTCATCATCTTTTGAAAGCTTTCTTCCTATTATCATGGGAGTGTATACTAGCTTACAATCATCCATCTGAAATGTCTTCAATATTTCCTTCACATATTTAGACTGATTAATGAATATACCTTTATCTATTTGCTTTACATTTAATCCCAAAAAGTATTTTATAAGACCAATCATACTCATTTCAAATTCATTCTGCATTTCTTTTACAAATGCTTTACTGAGCTTATCATTACCCCCAAAGATAATGTCATCAACAAATATAGCAACTAACAATAATCCATCAGGTGTTTCTCTTGTGAATAGGTTATAATCTGCTACTCCTTTCTTTAATCCAATCTTGGTAAGATAACCATCAAGTCTCTCATACCAAGCTCTTGGGGCCTATTTAAGACCATAGAGTTCCTTCTTTAATTTGCATACCATGTCTAATTCATCTGAAAGACTAAGTCCTTCAGGCTATTCAATGTAGACTTGTTCATTCAAATCACCATTCAGAAAAGCTGATTTTACATCCATTTGATATACTTTAAAGTCTTTGACTGTTGCATATGCCAAGAATAGCTTTATGTCTTCTAGTCTTCTCACAGGGGAAAATGTATTAGTGTATTATATTCCTTCTCTCTATGCATATCCCTTGCATACCAATCTTGCTTTGTTTCTAACTATTGTACCATCTTCATTCATCTTGTTTCTGAATACCCACTTTGTTCCAATCACATTTTTGTCACTAGATCTGGGGACCGATTCCCATGTGTCATTTCTGATTATTTGATCTAATTCTTCTTTCATTTCATTATTCCAATCAGAATCATTACAAGCATCTTCAACACTTAAGGGTTGAATCTATGAAAGTAAACATACCTCTTCATCCACTGCTAGACTTTTTGCTTTTGATTTGGTCAAAACACTGCTGCTTTGATCTCCAATGATGTCATTTTTAGAGTGGTATCTAGATGTGAATTTTGGAACCTTAGGTGTGTCTTCTTCTTCTATAGTCTGTGATTCTTCTCTGCTTGATTCAGGGTCATTTCATGAGACATCAATGTAATCAAACATTTCTTCAATAACAATATCTTTGTTGCTAGGTCTGGATTCATCCTCAATCATAGGTGCATATTCATAGTATCTTTCTTGAACCATAAAATTTTCATCAATCTTAACATGCGTTCTTTAAATTATCTTCTTTAATCTCAAATTGAAACATCTATATGCTTTTCTTTTAGTAGAATAACCAAGGAAATTACCTTCATCACTTCTAGCATCAAACTTACCAACACCATCATCTCTCTTGATGTAGCACTTGCCACCAAAGATTTTGAAGTACTTTATTGTAGGTACATTGCCAAACCAAAGTTCATAGGATGTCTTATCCGTGCCTGGCCTTAATTGGGTTCTGTTGATAGTATATACTATTGTGTTCACTGCATCTCTCCAATAGGTGTGCGCAAATTTTCCTTCAATCATCATAGTGCGTACTATATCAAGTATGATCATGTTCCTCATTTCTGTAATCCCATTCTGCTGAGGGGTTATAGGTGCACTTAACTATCTTTTAATACCATGCTCTTCACAATAGTCATAAAAATGATTAGAGGTGAACTCTCCTCCTCTATCTGATCTCAGACATTTTAGTTTTAATTTGGATTCATTCTCAACTTTAGCTTTGAATATTTTGAATTTCTCAAAGGCTTCAAACTTCTCCTTTAAGAATGCAACCCACATTATCCTAGAAAAATCATCAACAAACAAAATGAAATAACTTTCTCCGTACTATGATCTTGTTTGAGTAGGACCACACAAATCTGTATGCACTAGGTCCAATTTGTTCTCAGCTGAGTTCTTCTTTCTTCTGAAGGAACTCCTTACATGATTTCCTATAACACATTCCATGCATATTGTGTCAAGTGGTCTTGCAATACTTGGTAGGTCTCTAACTACCTTAACATTTCTAATCTTTACTATATTATTAAAGTTGATATGACAAAGTCTCTTGTGCCATAACCAACTATCATCCACCTTTGCAACAAAACAACTCACATCATAATTAAGTTAAAAAACATTACCTTTTGTTTTGGAGCCTGATGAAATCATGTCTCCATCCTTTTCGTTAATGATGCACTTGTTGTCTTTGAACTCTAAATGATAACCTTTGTTAAGTAGTTGTCCAACACTCAGCAAGTTATGATGTAATCCAGCAACATATAGAACATCATCTATCTTATTCTTTCCATCCAAAGTGATAGAACCTCTGCCTATGATAGGTTTAGGAGTGTTATCTCCAAATCTAACCATACCACCTTTGTACTTGTCTAACTAAACAAATCTGTCTTTGTCACTTGTCATATGATGAGAGCATCCACTCTCAATGATCCAATCAGTTCTGATGTCTACTTTGGAAATTAGGGCTAGCTCTTGTTCTTCCTTTTCATTTGCAATGTCCATTTCCTCAAGCAACCTTTCCATATCTTTAAGGGCAACGAATCCAATTTCATCTTCTCCTGAATCTTAATTGGTTACACCTTTTTCAGCATGATAACATTCCTTCTTATATTTGGGTTTGTAATCAGATCTGAATTTCTTGACTCTTGTGGGACATTTAGATGCAAAGTGACCTATCTTATTACATGAAAAACATTTGAATGGAAGCTATCCTTCATATTTACCTTTTCCTTTCTTTTCTCTTCTAGCAATCATAGCTATGA
>MU227918.1:741537-751965 GCA_018584345.1 Thuja plicata | reverse complement strand
CCTGTTAGGGGTGGTGGACTCACTGTCCAAAAGCTCACTGCTTGATGGTGAAGGCTACAACCTTCTGAATAATAGATATGCACTATATCTAATGATGAACTATAGAGTAGACCTACTGTCTTGATCAATTCTAGTGTATTATAATATTTCACTTCTTCTTCACATAGAACCTTGATGAATGAACCAACTCTCACAATCTGCTCTGTACATCTTTCTTCACTTTTCGTATCATTCACACTTAGCGTATCATAATTGAACTACTATAAGTATCTTCTCCAAATTAGAAGGTCATGTAAGCTCTTAGAAACACTTCATCAATGTCTTATTTGGCTTAATTTATCACGCAAACAATATTAAGTCTGCGCAAGTCAATGTTGAACAGACGCGACGCTTCACTTAGTCAACCTCACCAAATTAACCATAACTTTACAATAATCTTGAAAAATGTTTGGCACCTTTGGATTTATATCATCAACTCATAATTAATCATGCATATACACACACATATCCTAAAGATAGGTGCAACTCATGAAACATGTTATATACGTCGGCCCTAAACCGTTATACTTCTAGAACTGTAACTGCTAATAATAGAATTGCATAACTTTACTAAAAAATCATATCTAGGTCTGTGTGTATGAACATAACATAATAAACATGTCAAAAACATGTATCTATTTCAATTCTTCATGTCATCATTTAGATAAGTTCATACAGAATTACTACTATGTGTTATATGTTGTCATCAATGACAAACATACAAACAATCAACTCTCAAAATCAAATCTCCAACATAAACATCCTTAGAGAGAGCCACTGTTGGTGCTATTTCATGTTTGAAATATGCCTTGTAAATTTCTTGAGGTCCCTTGTCATCTGTGGTGTCCAAGGATTCAAATTTATGGTTAAAATTATTCTCACGTCTCTGCAAAATCTGTTCTTACCTTTGACCTAGTTGAAAATGCCAAAAAATGCCTGAACCCTCAAGTATATGTTATAACCCTATTTGAGTTTGAATCTAAATTCCCTAAGTGTCTTGGCAAGTTCTTTTTTTTCGTTTCTTTTTCAGTCACTTAAGTTGTCATAAGTCATGTATTCACATTAAAAGGGTTGGATTATAAAGTTGTGTTATTCTAACCACTTTAATATTTCCTAAGTCATGCCGCTGAGAAAAGCCTTTTATTTCATTGTCTTATGTGGTGAGAAATTTTTTTTTGATCTGACAGCTCACTTAATAGCTTAATCCAAAACCAATCGACATCTATCAGCTAAGCCATTAAGCCGTGGTGCCATGTGTCCTTGGTGGGGCTGAAAGTCATAAAGCTTCTCAGATAAATAGTGGACAAGTTAAGAAATACTCGACGGTCTGCTTAAATTCTTAAAGGTGAAATGCTCGACATCTATTAGACAAGCCATTAAGCGGTGTTGACATCTAGTAGCTGGTGGAACCAAATACTCAGAGCTGACAATAATTAAAGATCAGTTAAATTGTTTCCCATCCGACGGTTAGGTTAATGGCTTAACTGCAAAATACTCTAAATCTAAAGAGTAAGCCATTAAGCAGTAGCGACACGTGTCCTAGTAGGACCAGCTAAGGTCATAAAGGTGGAGTTAAAGGAGAAGCATCTATGGGAAAGATCAATAGTCAGCTTAATCACTTAGGGGAAAAGTGAATGAAATCTAATGGGTAAGCAATTAAGTATGGGCAATGTTTGGCACAAAAGGTGGGTCCTGTATGGCACTTAAGTCATGTTAATAAGGTTGCAAGTATAAAAGAATTTGATGGTCTGCTTAAATTCTTAAGGGTAAAATGAATGAAATCTAATGGGTAAGCAATTAAGCAGAGCTGACACATGTCCGAGGTGAACAATTGATTCCATGAGAATAAGATAGCCATTAGATGAATAAAATGATGTTCAATATATATGGCTTAAATTCAAAGTTGTCAAAATGAGTTGCAGAGAGTTGTTAAGCCGCAAAATTGAAGCTTGTGAATTGATTGCAGAACATGTGTCCACTCCAGCTAAACTCAATTTGAATGACTGATTTGATTGAAGTCGTAAAAATTGGTTAAGTCGACTTGCAGTTACAATAATTCACCAAATTCATTCAAGCAAAGAATGGAATTGCAAAGGTAATTAGCTCCACATGAAAACTTTGTAGAACAGGTAAGCTTTTCTGATTCACCAGCATTCAGGTTCTAAATAAGATTTGTAGTTCAAGAGGGTTTTTAGAATTCTTGTCTCAAAATCTGAATTCATAATAAAAGGCTCTAGATTCAAAATGGCCCCTACGATTGAGATTTTTGAAGAGCTTGATTACCAGAAGAGAAATGTTAGGGAATATTTTCTGCAATAGTTGGAAGGATCTATGGGTGATGTGACCCAAATCAGGAGGATAGTTCCCTTAAATCCTCATCTCAAAGTAGGAGAAGGCCTATATGATTCAGTTAGATGGGCAAAATATGTCAAAACCAATTTTAATGGTCTTACCCTATTTAGAAGTGCATATAGTCATAGAAACACCCTGACCCCAGACTATAACATTTGGGAATTAGATGTGGGAAATTTGATAGCACCTGGGGTGTTTATGTATACTGATTTGTTCACTCTGATCGCAAACACTTATGACAAGGTTTCTAGGGTTGTTAGGGATACCCATGGAAATGTCATGTTGACCGTTTTAGCTAATGAGATTAGAAGAATCTTCAAGTTGAGTGATAACTCAATACATATGGATGATATTGACTTTGAATACTTCAAGGAAGTATACCAGACTCAAAGGGAGTATTACAGAGATGAAGCTTTAAAGGGATACTTGAAAAAAATAGGTGACTTGGTTGTAGTAGGGCCTAGAACTCCAGAACCATTCAAATTGGATTTCTTTAATGGCAAAGCCAAGAAAATGTATAGTGCCCTATGCCATGTTTTGTGAGAAAATGAAGATGTAACAATGCCTATTCACATAATGCTCATGGTGGTTCAGATTCTACATCACCACCTATCAGTAGTCTTCGCCTTTTCATCTTACATTGCACAACAAATACATGAAGGTTTGGCAGGAATCTAGGTCGATAACATACTTAAACCAATGTGATGGTATTCCCTCATGATGCACATTTTCTTTTCCAATAATGCAGACTTCTTTGAGGAAGAAATGGAATTGACTAAGTTCCAAGGTAATGAAGAGTGTTGATCTTTCATGGGACAAGAAAGAAGTTAGCTATGTTTACTTTGATAGGGTTTTTCCAACAAGGCTTAGGTCAGTGTTATGTAATCAAAATTCCATGGTCCATAATGAAATGATGAGGATTTTGAGACCTATGGAGTTTTCCCTAGAACTAAAGATTGCCCATAATTGGGGAGATCTAATTTTGTACCCTATTTGTACAGTGATTAGAGTTTATGGATTCAAGGGAACCCCTAATGTCCTTCCCTATAGAGCCCCTCTCAAGATTGGAATTGTAGAGATCATAAGGAAATTGGGTGGATTACATGAGGAGGCCCTAGTAGGAAAAATGAAGGGAAGAATTTTCCCTACCCTCACCAGAGCCCACCATTTCATCATAACTAAGAATGGGTGGACCCAATTTGACAAGTATTTTGAGCCCTATCACTTAGCAACATTTGTATCCAAGTGTGTAGATAATGAGAACTTAATAATGTGTATGTTCAGAAAAAGAACCAAATGCTTGAAATTAGAGCATCAATTTAACTACCCTGAGGACATCATTAGAAATATTTTTGACCTCGGTGACTAGGAGATTAGAAAGGAGAAGTGGATGGTGTACAAGAAGTCTTTGGAACTTGGTGCACAATTTTGATAAGACTTATGACCCTCTCAAGGTATTCTCCCCATGGGCCAAGAAAATTGAGTCTCTAATGACTTTATTTGAGGGAATAATGCAGATCTTGAGTGAGAAGAAACAAAGATTAATGGAACCTAAGCCAGAAAAGGCTCATGCTATTTTAAGAAAACTTTAGCAAAGAAGAGTGGTCCCACCTAGTCATTATGTAGCGTACAAAAGGAGAGGGTACACAACCATCATGCCCAAAGCTAATAAAACTCCTTAGCATAAAGGGAAAAGGCCAGAAAGTTCTAGTACTCAAGAAGTACCATCCCCAAGAGACAAAAGGTGGAAGCAAAAGACAAAGAGAGTAAATTGTACTCTCCTACCCAGTCCCCCATGCATTTTAATGACCAAGCCATTGCTGAGTAATTGGTTCAATTAAGGAATGCTAGAGAAATCATTGTTATCACCCAGAAGTTACAAGAAGGGATGCCAGAGGCCCCTAGGCATACAGCAGTTGACCTCACAGTGGTAGAATTCACTGGTAAGGAACTAGACCCTGTTACCAAGCAAGCCAGTGATGAATTATTTTCGGATGACAATTTTGTCAAAACTAGGGCATTTATTCAATTTTTGAAGAGAATCCATATAGATGACTTCAATCATAAATGTCAAAAGCTATAGGAAGCTTAGCTTCATTATGCTAAGGATGATATAGAGAAAGAGGTCAAGCAGGAGATGGTCTTCAAATTTGCTAAGATCACCCCAGAAGAGGGTAGAGAATTGGTTAAGAAGCAGGGAGTCCTCATACTACCTCAATGGGACTTAGCAGATGCAGTAGTTTTTGATGCTATCAAGAAGCAAGAAAAACTAATGAGAACTGTTGGAACATCAATTGGTGTCCATTTTAGTGAAGACCATGCAGCATTGGCCATCTGGTCATTAAAAAAGAAAGGAAAAAGAAGAGTGAAGGAAGATGATGGGATTTAGGATACCAGAAACCTCATTATTAAGAGATTTTCTGACACCTTGGGTACAGAGGTAGAAAACTAAGCATTTTAAACAGCTAGTTTAAGTGTGAGAGTGGTTGAGAAGGAGAAAGAGGCATATGATAGCCTGAACACAAAATACAAATTTGTACTCAAAGCCTACAATGATGAAAGGGTCAAGTCCCTATTAAAAGATAACAGAATAGTATATTTGAAAGGAAATAAAAAAAAGTATAATTAATGCCCCAAGGGGTAATTGCTCAGGACCCTCACCAACCTTCCTCATCTAGTCCATTTGTGACTTATCCCTGTCCCCTGTGCCTTTGAGTCCAACTACCCAGGAGGCCAGTCATGCTAAGAGAGAAGAGTTGGAAGCTGAAAAGAATAGGCTTATCAATGAAAGATCAAGGTTAGAAGGAGAGGGCGAGAGGGAGCTTGAAGACTCCCCTACATATCAAGAGGCTGAGGAATTGGTGAACCAAAGGAATTCTAACCAAATATATTTCAACCTCAAGAGATGTTCTAGTGAGGTTAACCTTGCCAACCTCTATTTATTAGGACAGAAGATTGCTAGCATATTAAATAGTCATGATGAGGGAAAGGAGCAGTGGGATCTAATAGTTGATAACTAGAAGTGGAAGACAACCCATGTAAAATCCTTTTACTCTCTCTCTCTCAAAGGAACAAAACAATATTGACATTATTCTTACAAGAACCCATAAATGTCTCAAATCAATGGTCAACTTAGACACCAAGAAGAGCATGGTCATAAGAAGAGTAGAAAATTTGAGAGGAGAGTTCTCCAGGGATAGATATGACATGTTTCCCAATATGTTCAAAATGGATGGGAACATAAATAATGAAGCCCTATGGCTAAGGCAACTAAATGAAGCACTAACCAGCAGAACAAAATGAACAAGACCACAAAGGTAAAGCAAACTTTGTACAGATCAATGATTGGAAAACTCATATGTGTTGTACACACTAGACCAGATATTGCACATGCAGTAGGAATTGTTGCTATATTTTTTTCTAACCCGAGGGAATCACATATGACTGCTGTGAAAATAATTTTAAATATCTAAAGAATACAGAGGAATATGGCTTATGGTTTAGAAGAGAAGGAAAATTTGAACTTCAGGTCTTTAGCGATGTTGATTGGGCTAGAAATATTGATGACCAGAAGAGCACAACTGGAGCAGCATTCTTCATGGGTCGTAGACTTGTCACATGGATCAACAAGAAACAAGGATGCATCTCACAATCTACCGCAGAAGCAAAGTATGTTGTTGTTGTTGCAAATTGCTCAAACATTGCATGGATCAAACAGTTACTGGAAGGTATGCATATGAAGATCCTAGAATGAGTAATTATCTATTGTGATAATACAAGTTCAATTAACATTTCCAAAAAACCTATCATGCATGCTAAAACAAAGGATATTACCATCAAGTATCATTATTTGAGAGAACAAGTTCAGGAAAAAGAGGTGATACTTGAGTATGTGCAATCAAAAGAACAATTGGTCAATATCTTCATGAAGACACTGCCTAAGGATGCATTTGAGTACATGAGAAAGAGACTAGGGGTGAAACCCTTATCTGCTGGTCATTAAAATGACCGAAGGTTGCATCAGCCTACATATTATCAGAATATCAGGAATGTTGATGTAGGTAAAGAGATGAACTTCAAAGCTACATCTATATATAGATAGGCATATATCAGCATTGAGCACCATAGCATATTGATATATTGCTGATAGAGAAGGGAAATTCAAGGAATATATTATGGATGGAAATAAAAGATTGCTAGACATTAATGTCAAATACCAGTAAAATACTTGTTTTGCATTGCTATCAAAGGGAGAGAAAATATCCATATTATCACATCCTTCTGGAAAAGGGAGAAAAAGTATCTATTAGCACATTACTCCAACAGGGAAAGATTATATTCTTAGGGAGAGAAATTATATGAAAAGATCATAAAAAGGGAGAGTTGCAGACAAGAGAGAAAGACATCAGAAGGAAAGAACAACAAAGAAAAAAATTGACACAAGGAAAGAACTCAACACATCAGAATAAAGAGAGCTGTAGGAATCAAATTTAAGCTAAAACAAAGCTTATTGATGGTCAGACATTTATTGGTTATCAAAAAAAAAAGATTGGTAGTTTGATGAAACTCAACTATTGTATTTCATATTGTATTAGAAATAGTATAGTGTGATAATATAGTATGTTGCCATCAATGCCAAAGGGAGAGATTGATGACATGTAACTGATTAAATGTTTGATAATGTTAACTTGAAGATAATGAAAGGCATTAAATTAGTTAATGATTTGTATTGTCATTGATGTCAACTTGATATCATCTATATGGTCATATACATAAAGCCAAAGACTTCAAAGAACCAAAGGAACCAAGGTTATGCTTTCAACAATACATAAAAGTCATGTATTCACTAAGTGACAAACAACATCGACGGAGTGCACACCATTGGTAAAAGCAAAGAGGAACAGTCATAATGTTACCCAATGATAGGAAGCACAATGGTGCCCAAAAAAGAAAAACCATAGAATGCTCGATGAGAAAAGAAAAGGGTAACTCGATGGAATAAAATATAGTGTTTCTCAACTGAATGAGATCATGAAGCTAATTGGAGTCTCACCAACGGAACTGTCAGTTGTCACCGAAAACTAATTGCAAAGGTGACCGATAGAATAGAGAGTTCAGAAAATGAAAAAATATCTAGCTGGCAGAGCTAAATAAGGACTTAACTGGTTGTCTACTTTGTTTTATTTGACTAGAGATAAGTGGTTTATTTAAATCTGATTTTTAGAGTTGGCAAGAAGATATCTATGAAACAAATCAGGAGTTATTCTTTAAATCTAATTAGCTAGATTGTTTTTCATGCCAAGAATCAAGAATCAAGAAACAATGAATATTATGTCTATATAAGGGACAAGATTAATTAATTTTCACATGCATGAAAAGGGGATTAAGGGGAGTGAATAAAAAGAGGATGCTGAAGAGAAACTGACGAAGAAAAACTTCATATAGTCTTGATCAATCAAGCTAAAGGAGAGCTAAGGAACTTTGCAGACACCAACGAACAGTGAGAACAACATCATAGAGAAGAAAATATGGAGCACAAAGGATTGAATTGACATATTGGTTAGAGAGGTAATGTACTTAAATAGATATGAAAATCTGCAATTCAAAGTTGCAATATGTATAGGTCATAAGGTTTCAGTTTAACCATTGAAGCATCAAGTCTCTTAACAAAGCAGGACTCAACAAGTCTTCTATATATTGACATACATCTCAAGGAGTGCCAAAAAGGTTGATTCATAAAAGTAGCATTAGATATGCCTGATGCCTATTGATAGTCTAAGAGAGAGGCTGATTCAAGGATGGCAGGATTAGATGCCCAATACTAAGTGACAACCTCTATGTATAAAATCCTCTAACAAGGTCACACCTAACAGTGTGTTTGTAACCTTTAATAGGGTTGGCTCTTAATAGGGCTCACTTCAGAAGAGTGAAAATTTGGGGCCAGTCTTAGTGGTTTTCCCCTTAATAGGGTTTCCATGTTAAAATCCATGTGTTATGTGTGTATGATTCATTTCTTTACTATTTTGTATCTTACATAATTCATTCTGGATATATCAGTATACTCTGCTTATTTACTGAGTTTCAGTAAATAGTTATACTGCTTATCGGTAATCAAGAAAGAATAAGGATTAACAGAACAAATTGATAGACAGTTAATCATTATTAGTATTTCATGGCATACATCTTGTAAGGATGGAATAATATGAGGTTTATTGATTAGTGGTTAAAGTTTGAAGGATAAATTTTTTAGACCATTGATTCACCCCCCCCCCCTCTCAGNTTGATTCCCCCCCCCCCCCTCTCAGTTATTACTAACAATCATCATCATCATCATCATCATCATCATCATAATAAAATTAATCCATGTCTTATCAATTTCATCCTTTTTTATAGCATTGTCAAAGTTCATCGATGCTATTTGAGACCATCATCATCAATCATTTTTATCATTATTTGAGTGGGTAATCAAAGATCATCAATGCCTCGTCATTTCCTAAAATATTTAAGAATCATCAAAATTGTTCCTAATCCTAATAAATATCATCAAAACCATGTCAATTTTGGATCAATTCCATAGATTCAGTCAACAATCCACTAATTTTTCCTCTAGGGATAAATAACCCATAGTTTATCCCTATGTCCTAATCATTTAATCAAACTAATTGTCCATTTCCAATGTCTCCCTCAATTAATTAATTTCAAATTAACTAAGTGAACACCTTTTTAATTGTGGAATTTCCTAAATTCCTAATTTGGAGGGAATAATGAGTTTTAAAAATTCAAAATTCTAACTCTTATACCCTTCCCCCTAATTGTCCTTTCATCCATAAAATCATGCTTCATGGTGTCTTCCACCTTTCCCTATCCTTTTTCTCTAATTGGTCTTCCTAATTACTTACTAATATTCCTCCATCCTTCCCTTCCAAATTCCATCAATTTGTACATTTGATTTGTCATTTCTATTCCTGCATTCAATTTTTCATAATTATGACAATCTTCCATTTTCACATTCAAGTTGCCAAATCTACATTTTGGTCTATCATACTATTAATTGAGGTCAATTTTCTCAATCAAATCAACCACACTCCTAGTATTATCATGATTTAACTTTTATTTCAAATTTTTAGTGGATTTTAGGCATTATCAAGAGCAAAATCAATCCATTTCAATGGAGAAGAAAGGAGAACATGAAAGCTACATTTGAAGGGGTTTTATGTTGTTTTCTGGTTTTTTTTTTTTACCTCCTTTTAAAATGAATTTTATGGTAGGATTAGATTAGGTTAGAATATTTTTTGAGGTTGTGATTATCTCATTTAAGGTCTGTAATTCCTTTTTCTGATGTTAGATTCGGTGAACCCGATGTGAACATGCAATTCTAGTGGAATTTTCTTATTTTTGATGTATTTTGTAGGTACAAGAATAAGTTTTGTGTGCTTGGGAATTGATCTTGTGATATATAAAGGATTTTTTGTTTTAAACATTCAATAAATCATAGTTTTAATTGTTTTAATTGGGGTTTAAAATGAACAACAAATTGCACATAGCCTAATTAGGGGGATAAATGAACTAAAAATTTTACATAGTCAAATTAGGTGGATCAAAGAACCCAAAAATTTTCACTTAGATTAATTAGGTGAATCAAAGAACCCTACAATTTTTGTTAGGATTAGTAATACTAAGAGTAGAGTGAATCAATATTACAAGACTTTAAAAATAAACTTAACAATTTACAGCTTAACCAAATAATTACTGAAATGAAAAGAACATAAATACAAAATACACAACTTATAGCTGTATGCACCCTAAAATGGTCGCCTAGACTTTGGGCCCCATTTATTATTTTATCATTTTATCAAATTTCTGAATCAATGCTTTGAAACATTTTCAATTCAAATCAATTTCCTTGATCAAGTTGTAATTAATTCATTTATTAAATTATTTCAATATTTCCTAAGGTTTGATCATTTTTATCTAATTAAAAGATTTAATCTCTCTTTTAATTAAATAAAATTCCTCTTATTTAATTAAAAGATTTAA
>MU227918.1:725552-740456 GCA_018584345.1 Thuja plicata | reverse complement strand
CTTCTTGATTCTTTTCTTCTTATTATCTAATCTATCTTCTTCCATTTTCTTCTCTTCTTGATTCATCTTTTTCCTAGAACCATGAATCTCAAATATCTTGTTATGGAACCTCGCTTGAGGATAGATGTTCTTGAACTTATTTCTCTATTCGAAGAGTGTTATGCCAACCATTACCTAAGTGATGAACTTATGAAACAAATATATAAGAAAATGAGTGAATCGGCTGCGTTTGCTCGAATCATGTACATGATTTTGTCACAACTTTCTTCCGAGCGTAATTCATCTTCTAAGTCATCTCACCATTCTTCACCATCCAAATATTCTTCTTCAAATTCAAAACATATTTCTTCTTCTAAAGCTCCTCATCATTCCTCATCATCTAAAAATTATTCTTCTTCTAAACCTTTGCATCATTCATCATCACCCAAACATTCTTCTTCTAAATCTTCTCATTCTTCTTCTTCACGATCTCAATGATTTTGTTCAAGATGAAACCCTGGCCAAGGGAAAACCCCAATGGGGATGATACCCACAGATATTCACTAAAATTATTGTGTCACTATTAGGAGACCTAGCCCTTTTAGGAGTTGAGTATTACATTAGTATTTTTCCTTGTTAAAGGAATACAAAACCTTGTTAGGCATATACATTGAGCACACTTCTCTTATAATCAAAAATTTGTCTCTATTATAATGCTTTATCAAAATTAACTTATACAAGCATCTGCTATGTTTAAGTAGTTCTAGTTGTATCTCACATCACCTTTTGACTAATTCTAACATCACAATGCATCCATTCATCTGATCATACAATACCCATTCTTTGCTTCTCAAAACCTTTCCATATATATATGTTATCTCATACTCAGTCGCCTCCCAAATACATCACAAAACATGATAAACTCTTATCTAAAATTCAATTAAAAATTCAATGATCATACATTGTAAATATTAGGGTCATACCAAAGCCAAATCTAACTTAGCATGATTGGATTCCATGTTTCACCTCTTTAATCGTCGCGACTATTCAACTACTCTATCTCATTGCTATAGTATCTTTGCATGAATTCAATAATCTGTAAATTTCATCTCTGAACTCCAAAACTCAAGAAACTTTAACTAAAGGTCTACCATATCCCTAAATACCTTCATATAAGCTCGCATGAGATTTTTCATCATATATAGTGCTCACTTCCCAAAATTGTACTCCTATCCTCAGTAAACTACTCCCTAGACTTAGTGATTTTTTAGATAACCTTAACACCAAAAATGTGTTCCACTCCAAGTGAACATACATAACTATTGTATTTCCATAAATGAAAACCCTTATACACCCCCTAATGAGCCACTTTCAAACAATATCTCCCTTTGGCATTAATGGAAACACTTAGGGAAAAATGACTAAGTGCTCAATACCAAAATAATTGCTAAGTACATCTCCTCTACTACTCCAAAATTATCTTTTCTATCATTCATCTATATATTTTTCATATCTACTACTCCCCCTTTGACGTCAATGGAAAAGGTGTACACAAAAAATCTAGTATATATAGAAAAATTATACAACTACTCACCAAAAATTTCAGACTGTGTGTAGTACATCTTGGAAAGAGATTTCCAAGATCTTCACCACTTCAGTCCAAGTATTTACCAAAATATGACACACATGGATCAATCCATTCAGTGCAAATGATGTTGTATATGCTCCCTTCAACTCAGTAGACTTTTTTTCTTTGAGGGCCTTTGTTGTTTTCTCCATGTTAGAAAAGTATATATCAATAATTTATATAGTAGGAGGGATCAAACTCTTAAACACACCAAATCTTCCCATAACTCTCCCTTTCTCTATTTCCAATATACTTATCTTTTCTAGCACTCTAGACACTTCCTTTTCTATCTCTAAAAGAGTGTGTGGGGAGGTCTCACAACTATGTATCATCTTGTCTAGTGTCTTCCTATCATGTGCACTAATGTCCTCAATGTTCTGAAGGTGTCTGATTAGATTTATACAATTTAACAATAAAACTTCCTTCCATGTTCCACACAAGCCTTCACTTTAGAAACAATATTTCCCACTATGCCCAAGTCCCATGCAATAGACTTGCATACTTCCTTTAGCTTCACCACAAAAAATAGTTTTCTAATATTTTTCTTCTGCAATCTTCTCCAGAGACTCATAATGACTATCAAAGTCATCTAATTCTATGTTTAGGTTCTCTAATGTACCCTTTCCTTGGAAATTAAAAGGTATAGGTATGCGTTGGTTGATAGTATCAACTATCCTTTCCAATACCCTTGACTTCTTCTCAGTTTTCTACTCTGATCTCTCTTTTTATTTAGCAAATGCTATGTAGGATAGCTTCATTAACTCATCTTCATCCATGCTCTCCACAATAGTATTCAATGTTATATCTCCACTTGCCAACAACAAGGTTGAAGAAGCAAGTTAAACTATTTTTTTTTTACTTCAACCTTACTCTTAGGTTTCTTCTCAGTGTCAACAATGCCTAGTTGTTGTCCACTTGTAGAGGGCTCTTCCTCTATAGGTTTCTCTATATCATTTCCATCAACTATATCAATATGAGGTACAATATCATCATTTACTTCAAAAGGGTCATTACTATCCACCAAGGTGTCTAAATTCATAGGCACACAAGAAACAAAGAAATTAGGTTGCTTTACTATACTGGAAAACTAGATATCGTCGTCTCCATCCTTCAGGGAATTAATCTTGATTACTGTAGGCTTGGAAGAATCTACCCTTATGATATATTTATGCTTAGCATCCTTAGGTTTAGCAGGTGAATACTTCTCAAGTTTACTTTATGTTAGGATCTTGTCAATGGCCTTGTGTGTATCCTCAATAACCTCATCATACTTCCTTCCCATTATCTTTATTAATCTTTCTTTAGTTCTTAACAGTTATTTCATTTATTTTAGAATTCTTTCATGTTCATCATAAGATATGACTGGAAGCATGTCCTTAATTTCTTTCACTCTAATATTTTCACCCTTAGTTAGTGCTAACTGTTTCCTAATCTCCAAATTCTCAAATAGTTCCTTCAAGATATTACCTTCCATTTCAATTAGGGTATTCTTAAATGCAAACATATGATCTATGACAAAGTCTTCAATATGAGTCTTATCTTTTTCAACATACCTCTCATGGTATTTAGGTAAATCATTGAGTTTTCCCTAATCTATGATTCTCTTCGACAACATCTTTAGATATAGTTTACATAGCTATTGGGTCTATGTTTTCTTCTCTTCTACCTTCTTTACTCCGGCTTAAATTTATTCTTCTTTTTCATTTTTGACTTTAGTTCTTTGTCTCCTTAGTGGTAAATTTTCTTTCTCATAGGTATTCTTTTATGTTCCTCTCTAATCTTAGAATATTTTTCTTCATAAGTACCCCATGTCTCTTCTAATGGATCAATCTCTCAAGATAATATATAGTCAACTTACATTGTTAAGATCTCTGAACTAGCCTCATACCCCATAGGGTAACACCATTTTACCCTAGGGTCCACTGACTCATAGAAAATAAAACTAGTTTGAACCATGAAATAGATTATATCCTTGTATTTCTCTGCCATTTCCTCTGGTATCCTCTTTCTTTCTTTCATTTTTCTCTATAATATTTTGATCATACCAAATAATTCTCCATCTACCCAGTCATTGTTTTGTCTCCTATAGTTGTTTGATACTTGTAATCCACTAGTTTCATTGTCTCTCCAAGCTCTTGAGTGCATACCAAGGGATTTATGTATAATGTGCATATACATATATATCAACAACTTTCAAAATATGAATGCCTTGGATTGGTCTCTCTTAATATGCCTTACATTCTCCATGAATTTCTCTTCTAGAACTTTGCAAAGTTTGTACTTCACTTTCTCCTTCACCTTCTTATACACTATCATGATAACACCAATAGATACTAAATTTGGTTGGCTTCTATAATGAATCTTTTTATCCCAATATCATATCACAACTACTCTAACATCTTGGTGGAAGATGTCGGCCACTATAATCACTCGCTTATCCCATTTAGAGTGGGTTAGGGTTTCCACTTGTTTCTTTATATTCTTCTCTACTACATAAATGACTCCAAAGTTATCAAGACTAGTAATGCCACAAATGAACTCAGTGTAAATCTTTACATTCTTCTCACCAATCTAAATTAATTGGTAGTGCACTCTACTCAACACAATCTTGAACAATTCTTCTTCGTCAAACTCATACATTTATGTCATTTTCATCACACTAAGATTCTCAAGCTGTGAAAATCATCCTTCCATTGTCCATCCTCTTTAATCATGTCTTTAATTTCCTTGTAGATCTCAAAGTCTCTTAAAGACTTATACTTTCAGTGGATATATGCGCTAATATCCTCGATGCATAGAACTCTATATGACATTTGAGAAAATGCACCTTCAAGGTCATCCTTAGTTGATTTGCAAGGATGCATCTTGAATTTGCATCTAGGCCTCTCATTTACATCAAATAATAGGATTATCCATATTCAAATTCTTGCAAGTAATCTAAATAGATTGTGTTTGCTGAATCTATGAATTTGTGCTTCAATCAATCACAAACTCCCTAAATTCTTTATTCCTTTCTCAAATCATTGCTCTTCAATAGTGATTAGATAATTTATTTGACTACCCTTATACTTCGTTGTGAAAAGAATGATATAGTTCCCAATAAACTCAACTTTTCAATGGTCCATTCAATCATCAATCTAAAAATCACAAAATATAGTTTTTATAGCTATGCAATCTTAGATAGGCATTTCATACCAATCATACATATTCTCCATAACCTCACAAAATCTTATTCCACATAAATAGGGGTTGTATGGTTTTCTGTGTATTTCTCCAAAGATCCCTCTAAGACCATGCTTGGCCATCTAGGTTTATGTAACAACATCAGGTGAAGGTCTAGTATAAACTATTAAATCTTCTGAAACCAAAAGGCTCATTCAGCTCCTCTTTCCAAAATTTACCACTTTCTTTCACAAATTGATTGTCAAACTCTTGCATGTATTCTTCCATACTTTTTCAAACATCACCAATATTTTTATAATAATAGGTGGTGGTCTTCTATTACCTATAGATCCATTATACCTGCAAAAAATCACTACATGTCCTTGATTGTTACATTTGTAGCATGTAGGAGATGATTTATTTTGATTAATCTATAACTTATAATACTTTGTGATGTTCCAAAAGTTATTGTACTTGTAACATGTGATCTTAGTTATTGATTCTTTTCTAATGTAATCTTTCTTAGTGTAGGATGGATCAAGATTCCTGCATTCTATCTTCTTGTGTCCATATTCGTAGCAATTAGAACAATAACGAGAAAAGGGTTTGTAAGGAATTTTACCTCTACAATTTGTCTTCATGTGACCAATTATTTTGTATCCAAAGCATCTACATCTAAAAGCTCTGATCTTCTTTATAGGCTCTTCTTGTATAGGTCTTTCTTCATCTATATTTTCTTTATATTTTTCTTCTTGAGATTTAGAACATTCAACTTCATTGAAGCTAACTCTTGTCATATATCCTTTATGTTAAAAATAACTGAGAGGGGGGGGGGGGGGGGGTTGGAATCAGTGGCCTCAAAAATATTCCAATAATCTATTGGTTGTATTCCTATTTTTGTTGGTTTTCCCTAAAGTTGTGTTGCCTTCATGCCAATTTCTATCCAAATTCAAAAGGTCTATCTCATTTTTGAAGTATCCATGTGAAAATTCTATGTTGTTAGGTTAAAATCCACATGAATAGTGCAAAATCCCAAAATCCTAAGCTATCTTCTAAGTAAAAATGCAAAAAATCCCTAAAATGTCAATCGAGTTTCTAATTTTGCATTACCTTTTTGACAAACTTAAGTCATGTGCCTTTTTCAATAGTCACATAGTCTCTTAATCCTAAAAGCATATTCCAATTTTTCATGAGATTTGGCAATTAACTGTTGTTGGGATGTCTCAGAAAGAAACATAATATTCCTTATAAGTTATGAGACTTAGTGAAACCCTTCAGTTGCAAAGTCTCCCAATGTAGAAACACGTCATCAGGAAACATGGAAAAAAGCAATTAAGTTGCAGTGTCATGCAAAGTATCATGCAGTTAGTGAATTTTCATGAGACTTAGTGATTACTTCAGTCATGGGGTCTCTGAAGCAGCACATAGTTAAGTGACATGTTAAATGCTTATGTCGCGTAGTCTCCAAGTAAAAATTCAGTTAAGTAAAAGATGTCAAGACTTCACGACAAACTGCAAGGTGATTAAAGTATATGATGGTCGGGTAGTCACTGATTTAAAATGATAAATCAGTGTTTCTTTAGCAATTTGGAGACAAACAGCTAAGATGAGACACTTCTCCACAGTAAGTAGAACAAAGGTTAGTCATGTGGTCTCCCAAAAGGAAAATATCATTTGGCGATTAAGAGACTAAAGGTTTAAGGTTATGTATTTTAAGGTTGTCGCACAGTCTCCAAATGATTTAAGGTTTTTAGAATATACTCAGTGACTTAGTGGAGCCATCAGATGCTAAGTGTAATAAGATCAACGATAGTCACTAAGTCTCTATCAAATTTTCATAAAAGTAAAAAGTGCTTGCGACAATGATATTAGCTTTAGTCACATAGTCTCTGAATTAAAATCAAAGGATAAAGCTATGTCATGTAGTTTCTAAAATAAATATCAAGTAGCAGTTTTATTCAGTGATTGGGGGACTAAGGTTTGTGGTGGGGTTTCGTAAAGAGAAATAAACATTTAGGGACTTAAGTGATAATAGTTAAAGGATAAAAGGTAACCTTTAGTCGTGGGGTCTCCAAATAAACTTTGGGTTAAGCATTTGATCTGGTGACTAGGATTCATTCAGTCGCGTGATCACTAGAAGCTAACCATGGCTAAGAAAAGTAAAGGAAATCATACAGTCGCTAGATAACAAGAAGAATTGAGGGTTAATAAATTTGATCAGCAACAAAGAGATACTACACTGTCGCGTAGTTGCTAAATATGAAAAATGATAAAAAAAAATAGTTGCTGACATGACAACATAGATATTCAGCATCCAATGAGAATCCAAAAGATTAATTACTATATGAAAAAGGTAACTGAGATGTCTGATGAAGAACCAATCATATGAAGACATGTCATTCTGTTCAAATTTGATAAGGGTTTTCCTGAAAATGCACTTATATGATTTTGATTTCCTGTCACATTCATGAGCTATGGCTAGGATTTAAATTAATTCCACAGCATGTTAACTTGAAAGAAAAATTGATTGTCTCTTCAACGATGAGCTATTTACTTGGAAGAGTTACCATAAAGAGTTTATCGCAGGTTCATTTTCATTTATCATACGTCCAGAATTACAAAGCAAATAATTTCTAGGTCTTCTATGTTCAAAAGGCAGAAATTGATTAATTTTAGGGTAATTCTCCAATTTTCAAGCATCTTGAATTATTAGCAGTACATAGAGAAGAGTACTGAGTCCTGAGAGGAGATTTGTCTCAATATCAGTAAAAAGAGAAAGATAAAATAGAGAAAGATGAGTAAAGAAGTCATTGTGGCTTCTACCAGTGGAAAAAGTGATGAAGTTGATGATGATGCAAAGGGAAAGAGGAATTTCTCTGATGAATACTTGAAGCTATTTCCAGGGTCTACACAGAACAAGAGGGAAAATGCAAACTTACTAGCACATGACTACTATGAAATCTGCTAATCTGGGTTCCACAAGTTTTTCTCTACACAATTATTTTTATAATAATTCTGATAAAGTCATTCCCATATCAAACCCTTGGACTAGTGGTCTGGCTAGGTTAATTGTCCCTTATTTTTATGTAGATGTAGACTTGTTTCTAGGTCTTGTCAGCCATTATGATTCTTTGTCTAGGACAATTAAGAAAAATGATGGTACTTCCCTATTGATTTTGAATAGGAATTCATTCATGCAAGCCTTTGGCTTATATAGTACCATGTCCACCAAGATAAATATTACTAAGCAAGAGGAGAGGTATAGGTTACAACCTGGTGCTACTAGGAACCAATTGCAAAAGCATATTCTTAAGGAGGTTAGGAATCATATTACTCCAATACCTAGAGTTGCACCCTACTATTTTAAAGATTTACATTTCTATATTAAGTATATTTATTATGCTTTGTGTAGAGTGTTGGGTATAGATGGAATAGCAGAAAAAATAAACTCTGGAATTTTAATGATGGTACTAGATTTTCAAGATGTGCATTCTATCACTAGTTATGATTATATACAGTACATTATTGATAAAATGCATGAGGGATTTGTAGCTATGTAGAAGAAGATGAAGGATCCCAAGGAAAAGGAACCTAGGTTTTTTCATTATTCTATCCTGATGCATTTGTTATTACATTTCAACTATGGAATCATGAATGTGAATAACTTGAATCCTCAGAGGATTTTCAAGGACTGGCCCAATCCTATCCAGTTTTGGATTAGGATATGGAATTATACATCCAAGGACTGTGATTTTTGTGGATTTGAGAATTGGATTGTATATCCATTAATGTAGAGCATGGGTATTAGCAAAACTAGACTCCCAGTAAAGGTGATGCAATTGTTGAGACCTTGTGAGTATGTGAACAAATGGGAGGGTGATCACAATTGGGGAGACTTCTTTTTAGAAGAAAATTTTACCATGATTAGGGTATATGGATGCACACATCCACCTCATGTCCTAACCTATCATGTGCCATCCAGAGTTGCAGCTATGAAGTTTATCTGGCAGCTGTTGTTAACAGACAATGAACATTTTGCACCACATAGGATGGGGACATTAACCCCTAGGAAATTTAAAATATTTCAGTTTACTATTGGTAAGGGTGCTATTGATTTGGTGAGAACTTAGTTAGAAATCTGCAAGATGGGAGAAACACTATACAGATATATTGACCTGAAAGGATTCATTGCAGGAGCTCGGAAGCTCCTGACTCCTACCATACCAAATAAAAATGTTCATGGTTTTTGTGTGGAGGAGGATGCCACAAGGAATATCCTTGATGAGGAGGAGATAAGGATAAGAAGGGAGAGAATTTAGGAGCTACTAAATCTAGAAAAGAAAATAAGAAGAAATGGACTATCATTTGGAGGTTTTTACCCTGACCTACCTTATTTTGATAAGATTAAAGCTATGATTGATAATTTTTATATACTCTTTGAGTAGTTGGAAAATGTTCTATATAGAAAGAAAGGAGGAAAAGAGTCTGAGTATTCAAAGTCTAAATATGAAAGTGATAGTGATGGAGAATACGCCCATCCACCTCAATTTGACCAACCTCAATAGAATGTTGCAGAGGTAGCATAGGTACAGGAAGAACAAGGGCATATCATTGACCTGGCTGAGGTTTCCTAGCCAGATGATGTAGAGGAGCCTGCTATAAACAGGCAAAAGGTTGACCCTGGTTAGACCTCCTTTGTTAGAAGAGAGAAGAAAGGAGATAGAACAAGTGCTCTCATTTTTGGAAATAGATTGTATGACCATAATTTGAGGAAATTCATTAGACAAGGAAAGAGGCAACAACATGATGAAGAAGAAAACATAGAATTGCCTCTTAAGGCATGCATTGATTAAAGGTTACTGCATCAGCAAGAGTTTCTCAGTGATGACAATTTTATCAAAATTGATGAGTTTAAAGACTTCTTGAGGTGGCACAAGAAAGAGAAAATCAGAGAACAACTAATGACAGATGGTGAAGAGACAATCACAAATGAAGCTTTACTAGCTCTGCAAGCCTATGACCCTAATAGTGACGATGTCTCTTGAGATGAGGCAAGAAAAATGGTTTTGAACAATGGCATTTTTCTTTCTGAGGGCTAGGATTTAGCCTCAACATTCATTATTGATCAGATTAGAAAGTAGCTAGACCTCAAATTGGCCAGTGAGATTCATATGGGAAACATGATTAAAGGATTTGGATATAGTCCAAAATCACAAGCCTTTGCCATGTGGAACCTATGTCCAAGGGACCTGTCGTTCCCTTTTCTTGTTGACATAATAATACTCCTCAGAGGGTTCACTCTATTTATCCCTGACACTGATCAAGTGTAGAGTAGAACAATAGTAACAAGGTCTTGAGACCTCCTACACTTTGAGCTCCACAAACTTGGGCGGGATTACCCTTGAAAAACTTAGAATAATGAAATCACTAAATTATTCTAGCTTGCTATTGGTGGAATTACAGGGAATGATCACTGTAACTTTTACTAAAACAGACCAAACTGAAAGTAAAGATTGATTTTAATAATGACAGTCATTTGATTAAATGAAAAATAGACTAGTTCTCAATCTTAGGGCATGGAGTCATCTATAAATGGTTTTAACCAGCATGATTAAGGACAACAACTTAAGGCAATTACAGTATCTGACACAAACATAGATATACCTTATATATCTACCTAAGTACATTTAACCAAATTAATCCATCAAATTCATTTGCTACCTTTGAACTTTGTTGAAATATCTCTAAGGTATATTCTCTCCTTGAAAGAACCCTAGAAGTATTTCATAATCTTCCTGACAGATATATAAACTGAAGATATTCCTAGAATATTCAATTTAAACAAAACTCAGAATGCTAAAATGAAGACAGAGAATCCATTAAATGATTCAGAAATTATGAACTCGATTTTATTCAAAAGTCATCATCAATTAGTACATTCATAGAGATTTCTCCCAAAAGACCAGATATATTGGTTCTCCACACCAAAATTTACAATTGACTTAGTATTATTTTCAGACATAAAAATGACCATCCTTTTCCCAGTAGTCTTGGAATCCTTTTATAGCATAAGGATGCGACAAGCTATCCACATACTGGGAAAGATTACAAAATTTATTGCAACAACTTTGCAACGAATTAGAAACAAAGTTTTGCAACCGAACATGGGTGGCAGCTTGTTTGCAAAGCCTAACAAGGTTTTTCTTTTGTGGCTCAACCATATTTCTCTCATCCTTTAAGCTTTTCCTCCCATCTRTTYACTTMTTTRACRGTKGGCCAATCAAAGGTCTTCTCTTCTTCTAGCYTGGCAAYAGCTTCCACCCACCTGGCATCCRTGGCAGTTCTGGCCTCAGACACAAATTYTGCCATATCTCTTTCAACTTTGCAGAAGCCATCRAYYARTTCATTGCAATAMTCTGCATTTGTGTCCTTTTCCAAATGTTTCTTTATCTCTTGGCTTCCCAATATAGCATCAAAACTAGATTCCCAATCTGATTGTGCCTTCAATTCCCCTGTTTCATTATAAATCTTTGGGATCAACGGTGGACATTGATCACCAAACAGTTGCAGCTTATTGTTCATCAAATTAGATTTGCCATTAAAGAAGGCAAAAGTATCATTCAACTTATTAACCATATCAATGGTATCTGATACTTTGTCAAGGAAATCATCACTGTATAGCATAGCTATTTTGAGTTTATCCAAAAATCTTTCCTTTGCTGACCAGAGTTTGAAAGCAGGCTCCAGGAAAACCATAGGTTCTGCAGCTATCTTTGAGGCCTCTTGTAGGGATCCATACAGTGTATAAACTACACCAATCTTGTTCTTCAAAACTTCAATCCTATGCTGCAATATGAGAAGCATGACAGACACAACATTCATGCCCTGTTCCTGTGATATGCCTTTTGACTGTGTCTCTGCCAAAGCAGAGTCTTCCTTAGCACCTTTCACAACATCTGTGACAACATTGGCTGCCTCTTAAACAATTGGAGTCTTTTCCCTTTTACTTTCTTCCAATTCTCCCTTCAGCTTGGAAATATCCTCTTCAAGTGTATGGTTCTTGACCACCACTTCCTCATGTTTCTTTTCCAATGCCATCATTTGGCCAAAAGTTGTTTCATACCTTTTTGATAGGTCATCAACTTTTTTCAGGTTCATGAATGAAACCTGTGTCATTAACTAAGCTATCTCAGTATCTGAAGTATTTTGCAGGTTCCATATCATTCTATCAGCTCTTTTTTCTTCCTTGATGGTCATGACCAAGGGCTTCTATGTGGCCAAAGCTAATGACCATATTGCTAGGGTTTTGGATTTTGGGTCAAACCCTGATCCTTTCAAAACAGCATCCATTTCAAACTCTGTCTTAAGCAGAGGATCTTCTTGCCTTCTAATCTGATCAATGACAAATGTGGACTGTAAGTCCCAACCAGGCATCAGCATTACACCACTGTTCTGTACCAGCTGTCTGGCTTGTTCCACAGTGATTTTTTCAGTTTCAGGGTCATAATCCTTAAGTGTTTGCACAATTTGTTCATTCTTCTCTGTATTCTGCTCCTCTGTTGCTATTTCTTTCCTCAAGCTCTTCTGTTTCAACTTGACCAAAAAAGATTTGAATTCTTGAGACTTTATGAATTCATCATCCTTCATGAATTCATTGGCCATCATGACCCTTTCGTCATCCTTTTCAAATAGAACCATTTGATTGTCCCCTTGGCCCTCAGCCTCTAGCTCCTTCTGCAGTTGCCTTCTCAATTTTTTGAAATATTTGTCATGCTCTGAGATTACAGCTTTGGCCATGCCTTTCCTGTCCTACACCATTTTGTGCTCTATTTTCTACTTCTTCTTTGGTGGTTTTCTAGCTGAAGTAGCCTCTTCACCTGCTTCTTCTTCTTCATGTTGTTCTTCTCTTTGTTCTTCTCTTTGTTCTTCTCCCTCTTGATGTTCCTCTTGGTGCTCCTTATCATGTAAAGAAACCTGCATAGGAGACCCTTTGGATTGTGCATCTTTAGCACTGAATTGAGGGACCTGTAAAATCAAAGTGTCATATGACTGTATCATCTTCTCTATCCTCTGGAGATATGGGAGATCAGGAAAGAAACCAGAGAATGAACTATCTGATTCCTTCCATTCTGCTTCTGCTCTTGGGTTCATGCAAGTGAGTGATGCTTTTAATTTTTACTCATCGCACGCTCACAAGCTAACATTTCATGTCACCTAAATCTTGGCGACTGAGTGACTGCACATCTTTTCTTTCAGTTATTTCATCATCGCACACTCGCTGGCTGTTCAGAATGCACTTTTTGATTTGGGTGACTGAGCGACATTCATTCCTTTACTACATACTTTGTCTGGTCGCACACTTGCTATCCTTTTACTCTAGCTTTTATCTTATGTGCGAGTGAGCGATGGCATCAATTCTTTAACTCGTCGCACACCCGCGGGCTCAGAAATTTCACTTCATTACATACTGCGAGTGCGCGACTGCTTCATTTTTTCCTTAGTCGCCCACTCGTGAGCTCTTTTCTGATCATCTTCATTGACTGGTGACTGAGCGATGTCCTTCCTTCTTTTCTCATCACATACTCGTGAGTTGACCTCTGATAACCTCAAAACATCAGCGAGTGAGCGAGGCATTGAACAGTCTCTTTAGTCACTCGGTCGTAGACCTTTAAGAACTTTGAGAAATGCCTATGCGACTATGCGATGCATCTTCATATCGGTGCTTTATACCTTCGTCGCGCACTCGCACTACAAAATACAACCAAGTTAATTCCTAGGCGAGTGGGCGACATCTATAGGACATGACCTCGTCGCGCACTTGCGTAACTTAAAGACATTAACATAAAACAGCGAGCGGGTGTGCGACTATTTCATTTTAGACATGACTCGCTCAGTCGCGGAGCATGAGATAAATAGAATAACTTAACAGTGACTGCGTGACTAGCATAATTTTAACCCGTTGCTGGCTCGCGGACCTATATCTTGACCTTTATAAGACATCACGACTGCACGATTTGCATTTCAAAACAACTCGCCGCCCACTCGCAGTCAGATCAAAACTAGACATAAACAGCTTGCGATTGCGTGATTCTCTTCATTGACAGCTCGTCGCCTACTCGCACAACTTAAAAACATTTCAAAAAGACCGACATGACTAAGCGAGAAGACTTCAACATAACTTCAAAGAGGAATTTTGATGTGTTTTGCACGGTAAAGCACAGGATTTTGAAACAAGAAAGCCCGAGAAAACAAAGGCCAAGGAAATTCAAATTTAAACCAATACAGTGCTAACAATGGCTCTGACTGGGGAAAGATAATTGCAAAATTGTCATTAGAAGCCAGACCTCTGGAGAACAGATCGCAAACCTAAACTAAACTGTACAGGAGCACACAAAACCACACAAAAATAGGGAAATCTAAACTAACGTGCATGGAACAAGGAAAACTATGAGAAATAATGTTTCAAGAATTGTCCATGCAATGGAAATTCCTATATTTCACCATTTGGATCCTCCAAGAAATAAGAATCTTGCCCATGAAACTCCTGGATTACAAATGTGCCCATCCATAGTGATTCAAACTTGCCATGTTTGCCCTTCTCTTCTTTTCTAGCATTCCATTGTAATACCAGATCATTTATCCTGAATTTTCTTTCAGTTGTCCTTTTATCAAACAGGTATTTAGACTGTTTCTGTAACTTTAGGTTTCTTTTGTGGGCTTCTACTCTTATTTCTTCCAATTCCATCAGCTGATCCATTCTTTCCATGATAGGTTCTGGATCATCTAAGTCTTCTTCCAGAAAAAATTTGTACACTGGCAATAGATTGTTCAAGGGCAACCTTGCCTGACTTCCATAAACCATTTCAAAAGGGGAAACCCCTATGGCCTTTTTTACTATCACTCTGTTAGCCCATAAGGCTAATTTCAACTTTGAGTGCCAAGACTTCTTATTTTTATCCAAAATCCTTTTAATGATTTTCATAATACTTTTATTGATAGACTCAGCCTATCCATTTGATTGAGGATGATATGGTGAGGAGTAAGATAAAATAATGCCATATTCTTCACAGAAGTCCCTAAATTCATCAGACCTAAAACACATGGCATTGTCCATAATCAGCTTAGTGGGCACACCA
>MU227918.1:640222-653338 GCA_018584345.1 Thuja plicata | reverse complement strand
GCTCATACAATATAGTTTTCAATTAAATATTTAATTAAATCAAAATATTCAAATATTTCAATTTAATTAATTATTTAAAATAAACTTAGGATATAATTAAATCATTAATTCAACTATAATCCATTAACTCACTAAACATGGAAAATCACTCAATAATCCAAAAATCACCTGAAAGCATAATCAAGCAAAACACAGACACAAACTCAAGAGAGAGGGTATTTGAATTCTGTCAACCTAGACAAATCCGAATAAGGTAGTCATACTGAAACTCATCCTACAATAGGATGATTAGTCTTAGGTTAGGGTTTTGGATCTGTATGTTACCTCCCCTCTTTACCATTGAGATGAATATTTATGGGCACGCTCACTCCTACCAATTCAGGGAAGACAATGCCCTGTACCTGCAATCCTGTCATCAAAGAACATGCATGTACATGCATAATATAATATTGCAATCAATGATAGGGATTAGTCGAATGTGTGGATCTCGTTGAAGCAAGTAACTACGTCTCCATCCTCTACCACAACAACACATCAATAAGTACATTCACATATAAGACAACCATACACATGCGAGTATGGGGTAAGTATATCATAAATTGAAATCGACATATAATAATCAACATGATCACATCATCACATCTATCTATGTATAAGGTAAAATCATAACATCATAAACAAGTATCATCATCAAATGAAATAATATCAGCTCACATGAAATGTGGCCTAAAAGAATTCGGCCAAACAACTGAAACTGATGCCTAAAGAGTATGACATCCTAAACTAAAAAGAAAAACATGAGTGGGTATTACACAAGGTGACTTGTATTGGAAAGATAAAAATAGTGTCCTATTGTTATGCCTTGATAAATACCGAGTTGAGAGAGTTTTATGTGAAATGCATGGAGAATGTGGTCATTTTTCTGCCAAGACTACTGCCCACAAGATTTTAAGGGCTGGGTATTATTGGCCTACTTTATTCAAGGATACTTATGAACATGTCAATAAATATGAACCTTGTCAAAGGTTCTCCAATAAGATGAAGTTTTTAGGTGCTCTATTGCTAAACCCAGTAAGTACTAAAGCTCCTTTTACTATGTGGGGAATTGACTTTATTAGTGAATTTCAAGAAAAATCTAGTGGAGGACACAGTTGGATATTAGTTGCCACAAATTATTTTACCAAGTGGATTGAAGCCATCCCTATAAAGAAAGAAACAAGTAGGGTAGTTACTGAATTTCTCATGGATAATATTATAACCAGATTTGGTGTACCTGCTAAGTTAGTAATGGATAATTCCATGAGTTTTAGCTTAGAAGAGATGACAGATTTATTTGAAAAATATGGGATTACAACATCATATTCATCCCCATATCATCCATAAGCTAATGGACAAGATGCGTCTAGTAATAAGAGTATTTTGAAAATATTGAAAAGAACTCTGGAAAAGAATAAAAGAGCATGGCATGCTAAGTTGAAGCTAGCACTTTGGGATGATAGAATAATAGTTAAAAAAGAAACTGGTAAGTCTCCATTTGAGCTGGTGTATGGTCTACAGGCAAGATCGCCCATCAACAATTTATTGCCAATATATCAAGTTTTACAAGAAGAACATTTAGATGTTTCTGATAATATGCAGAGTAGAATGATTTAATTGATAGAATTGGATGAAATAAGAAGGAATAGTCAAAAGGAAAACATGAAATTGCAGTAGAAGATGAAATACCTTTTTGATAAAAGGGCTGCTGAGAGAAAATTTCAGTCTGGTGACCTAGTTCTCCAATGGAATGCAAGAGCAGAAGATAAAGGAAAACACAAGAAGTTTGAGTCTTTGTGGCTAGGGCCATTTATTGTTTCAGAGAATTTTGGAAAAGAATCTTACTTATTGAAAAAAATGGAGGGAGAATATTTTGAGTTGTGTGTGCATGGGCAATTCCTGAAGTTCTTTTTCAACTGAGAATCAAAGTTTATGTACAAGTAAGTATGTATCATACTATGAATACTTCCCTTTTGTATATGTAAATGTTGTAAATAGTTTCCCTTCTGTTTTAGGTTAGTTGGTGTCATCTTTATTTTTTGAAAGGTTTGCAACAAAAGATTTTGTGTTCTTTGCCATAAACTGTGTTTAGTCAATCCTCAGGTAGAGCCACTGTTGGTTGTATTCCTATTTTTGTTGGTTTTCCCTAAAGTTTTGTTGCCTTCATGCCAATTTCTATCCAAAGTCAAAAGGTCTGTCTCATTTTTGAAGTATCCCTGTGAAAATTCTATGTTGTTAGGTTAAAATCCATATGAATAGTGCAAAAACCCAAAATCCTAAGCTATCTTCTAAGTAAAAATGCAAAAAAGCCCTAAAATGTCAATTGAATTTCTAATTTTGCATTACCTTTTTGAGAAACTTAAGTCATGTGCCTTTTTCAATAGTTGCCTAGTCTCTTAATCCTAAAAGCATATTCCAATTTTTCATGAGACTTGGTGATTAACTATTGTTGGAATGTCTTAGAAAGAAACAAAATATTTCTTATAAGCTACGAGACTTAGTGAAACCCTTCAGTCACGAAGTCTCCCAATGTAGAAACATGTCATCAGGCAACATAGAAAAAATTAGTTAAGTCACGGTGTCACACAAAGTATCATGTAGTTAGTGAATTTTCACGAGACTTAATGATTATTTCAGTCGTGGGGTCTTTGAATAAGCACACAGTTAAGTGACATGTTAAATTCTTGTGTCGCGTAGTCTCCAAGTAAAAAGTTAGTTAAGTAAAACATGCCAAGACTTTGTGACAAACTGCAAGGTGATTAAAGTATAAGATGGTCGGGTAGTCGTTGATCAAAAATGCTAAATCAATGTTTCTTCAGTGATTTGGAGACAAATAGTTAAGATGAGACACATGTCCACTGTAAGTAGAACAAAGGTTAGTCGCGTGGTCTCCCAAAAGGAAAATATCATTTGGCGATTAAGAGACTAAAAGATTTAAGGTTTTCGTGTAGTCTCCAAATGATTTAAGGTTTTTAGAATATACTCAATGACTTAGCAGAGCCATCAGATGTTAAGTGTAATAAGATCAACGATAGTCGCTAAGTCTCTATCAAGTTTGCATAAAAGTAAAAAGTGCTCGCGACAATGAGATTAGCTTTAGTCGCATAGTCTCTGAATTAAAATCAAAGGATAAAGCTATGTCGCATAGTCTTCGAAAGAACTATCAAGTAGTAGTTTTAATCAGTGATATGGTGACTAAGGTTTGTTGCGGGGTCTCGTAAAGAGAAATAAACATTCAGAGACTTAGCGATAACAGTTAAAGGATAAAAGGTAACCTTCAGTCGCGGGGTCTCTGAATAAACTTTGGGTTAAGCATTTGATCTGGCGACCTGGATTCATTCAGTCACATGATCACTAGAAGTTAACCATGGTTAAGACAAGTAAAGGAAATTATACATTCGCTAGATCTCCAGAAGAATTGAGGGTTAAGAAATTTCATAAGTGACAAAGAGATACTGCACAGTTGCGTAGTCACTAAATATGAAAAATGATAAAAGGTAGTAGTTGCTAACATGACAACATAGATATTCAGCATCCAATGAGAATCTAGAAGATTAATTACTGTATGAAAAAGGTAGCTAAGATGTCTGACAAAGAACCAATCGTATGAAGACATGTCATTTTGTTCAAATTTTATAAGGGTTTTCCTAAAAATGCACTCATATGATTTTGATTTCCTATCACATTCATGAGCTACGACTAGGATTTCAATTAATTCCACAACATGTTAACTTGAAAGAAAAATTGATTATCTCTTCAATGATGAGCTATGTACTTGGAAGAGTTACCATAAAGAGTTGATTGTAGGTTCATTTTCATTTATCATACATCTAGAATTGCAGAGTGAAGAATTGCTAGGTCTTCTTCAAAAGGAATAAATTGATTAATTTTAGGGTAATTCTCTAGTTTTCAAGCGTCTTGAATTATTAGCAGTACAGAGAGAAGAGTAGTGAGTCCTGAGAAGAGATTTGTCTTAATATCAGTAAAAAAGAAAGAGAAAATAGAGTAAGATGAGTAAAGTAGTCAGTGTGGCTTCTACCAGCAGAAAAAGTGATGAATTCGATGATGATGCTAAGGGAAAGAGGAATTTCTCTAATGAATTCTTGAAGCTGTTGCCAGGGTCTACACAGAACAAGAGGGCAAATGCAAACTTACTGGAAGATGACTACTGTGAAATCAAAGATGACCACACTCCGGGTTCCACAAGTTTTTCTCTATATAATTATTTTTATAATAATTCTGATAAAGCCATTCCCATATCAAACCCTTGGACTAGTGGTCTAGCTAGGTTAATTGTCCCTGATGTTTATGTAGATGTAGACTTGTTTCTAGGTCTTGCCAACCATTATTATGCTTTGTCTAGGACAATTAAGAAAAATGATGGTACCACCCTATTGATTTTGAATAGGAATTCATTCATGCAAGCCTTTGGCTTATACAGTACCATGTCCACCAAGATAAATATTACTAAGTAAGAGGAGAGCTATATGCTACAACCTGGTGCTGCTAGGAACCAATTGCAGAAGCATATTCTTAAGGAGGTTAGGGATCATATTACCCCAATACCTAGAACTACACCCTACTATTTTAAAGATTTGCATTTCTATATTAAGTACATTGTTTATGCTTTGTGTAGAGTGTTGGGTATAGATGGAGGAGCAGAGAAAATAAACTCTGGAATTTTAATGATGGTACTAGATTTGCAAGATGTGCATTCTAGCACTAGTTATGATTATATACAGTACATTATTGATAAAATGCATGAGGGATTTGTAGCTGTGCAGAAGAAGATGAAGGATCCCAAGGAAAAGGAACCTAGGTTTTTTCATTATTCTATCTTGATGCATTTGTTATTACATTTCAACTATGCAATCATAAATGTGAATAACTTGAATCCTCAGAGGATTTTCCAGGACCGGCCTAATCCTATTTAGTTTTGGATTAGGATATGGAATTATACATCCAAGGATTGTGATTTTTGTGGATTCAAGAATTGGATTGTATATCCATTAATGCAGAGCATGGGTATTACGAAAACCAAACTCCCAGTAAAGGTGATGCAATTGTTGAGACCTTGTGAGTATGTGGACAAATAGGAGGGTGATCACAACTGGGGAGACTTCTTTTTAGAAGAAAATTTTATCATGATTAGGGTATATGGATGCACACATACACCTCATGTCCTACCCTATCATGTTCCATCTAGGGTTGTAGATATGGAGTTTATCTGGCAGTTCTGGTTAACAGACAATGAACATTTTGCACCACATAGGAAGGGGACATTAACCCCTAGGAAGTTTAAAATCTTTCAATTTACTATTGGTAAGGGTGCTATTGATTTGGTGAGAACTTGGTTAGAAATTTGCAAGATGGGAGCAACATTATATAGATATATTGACCCGGAAGGATTCAGTGCAGGAGCTAGGAAGCTCCTGACTCCTACCATACCAAATAAAAATGTTCATGGTTTTTGTGTGGAGGAGGATGCCACAAGGAATATCCTTGATGAGGAGGAGATAAGGACAAGAAGGGAGAGAATTCAGTAGCAACTAAATCTAGAAAAGAAAATAAGAAGAAATGGGCTATGATTTGGAGGTTTTTACCCTGACCTACCTTATTTTGATAAAATTAAAGCTATGATTGATAATTTTTATATACTCTATGAGTAGTTGGACAATGTTTTAGATACAAAGAAAGGACTAAAAGAGTTTGAGTATTCAGAGTGTAAATATTAAAGTGATAGTGATGGAGAATATGCCCATCCACCTCAATTTGACCAACCTCAATAGAATGTTGTAGAGACAACACAGGTACAGGAAGAACAAGGGCATATCATTGACCTGACTGAGGTTTCCCAGCCAGATGATGTAGAGGATCCTTCTACAAAAAGGAAAAAGGTTGACCCTGGTTAGACCTCCTCTGTTAGAAGAGAGAAGAAAGGAGATAGAACAAGTGCTCTCATTCCTGGAAATAGATTGTATGACCATAATTTGAGGAAATTCATTAGACAAGGAAAGAGGTAACAACATGATGAAGAATAAAACATAGAATTGCCTCTTAAGGCATGCATTGATGAAAGGTTACTACATCAGCAATAGTTTCTAAGTGATGACAATTTTGTCAAAACTGATGAGTTTAAAGAATTCTTGAGGTGGCACAAGAAAGATAAAATTAGAGAAGAACTGAAGATACATGGTGAAGAGACAATCAAAAATGAGGCTTTGCTAGATCTGCAAGCCTATGACCCTGATAGTGAGGATGTCTCTCCAGATGAGGCAAGAAAAATGGTTTTGAACTATGGAATTTTGCTTGCTGAGGGCTGGGATTTAGCCTGAGCATTCATTATTGATTAGATTAGAAAGTATCCAAACCTCAAAGTGGCCAGTGAGATTCATATGGGCAACATGATTAAAGGATTTGGATATAGTCCAAAATCACAAGCCTTTTCCATGTCGAACCTATGTCCAAGGGACCAAAAGCCTCAACTAGTAAATATTCAGGAAAGTATGGTGGGGAATCAAATGGTCTGGACTATACAAAACACTAGAGATCTTGAGATTTCTCAAATCATGACCCATTGGGCACACTTAAACGAAGATAAGACAAAACAATTGTCTGAGAAGTGTGGAATTTTGGTTGAGGAAGCCAGTGTCCTAGCAAAAGATAGGGAATTATGCCACATAAAGATAAATCGATAGAACCTAGTCATTGCTGAGATGATAAAGAAACTACAAGAGAAACCTAAGGTAGTTTATGTGCCTTCAGTACAACCTTTACAGATAGAGGAGAAAGAAAAATCAGAGGAAGTGGTTGAGATAGATGATATGGGAAAAAAGAATAATGAGGTAGCCCTAAATGCATTAAGATGAATTCATCAGCGTAGGATAGATATACTTAAAGAAAAAACAAATATGATCCTAAATGCCTACAATAAATTTCCCACATTGCATACAAAAGTGAGAGGGTATATTACCGTTTTGAACCCTTATTTTGTTACTTGGTCTCCTAGGGTACAGTTATTTGAAAAACTTGCCTCTTTGCAGCCACTTAGATCAGATTTACTTGAGATTGTGACAGAGGTAGAGGATGAGATTAAAAAGGTTAATACAACCTTATCTTTCTTTAAGGGTAAGCTAAAGCAGATAGAGGCTAAGATGAGCCTATTTTCACCAGTATTTAATAGGTTTGTTCCTCCTTTGAAAGGAGAGGATGATCAAGTCAAGGCCTTGGAGGCTTGGAGGAGTGAATTTGATAGGAGAATGCCAAAAAATTAGGCATTTATTTTAGGATCTGATTTAGATTTGTATGGTTTCAATAAGATTTTTGATGAGCCTTTAAGGAAGAAACTAACATAAACAAGTTTTTAGTAGATGTTAAAAAAATCACCAATGCCAGATGGGAAAGACAGAAGGTACAAATATAGAGAATAGAAAGTTTTAAATGGCCAGTAGAGGATGAAGTGACAACATGGGACTTGGTGACTAAGGCAAAGAAAAAGAAGCCAGTGGTAGTAGGAGAGGAGGTCCTGGATGAAGAATAAAGAGGAACACTTGGCGCCTGACCATTGAGCACAATGAGGATAGTTATTATAAAAGACAAGTGTATGTTAGCCTAAAATGGTGGTCACTTGGTCTCAATATGAATATCAGATGCTATCCTAAATATTGTCAAACAAAGGCGCCAGATTCTAGATGAAGACAAAGAAGATCAGATCTCATCCCATGTTTTTGTCTCTCCACCACTTCTACATTCTCATTCTTTGTCTTTTTTGTACTTTTAGGGTTAGGTTCCTTAAACCATTCGAATCTTGTTGCATCCTAATGTTAAGGATTCCAAGATGGTTGAGGACCTATAAATAGATAAAAATTGTAATAGTAAAGAGAGATGAAATATATTGAAAACCAGACTTTTTAAATTTCAGTTTGTGTCTTTGATGTTTTTGAGATTTTTATGTATTGAAGCAAAAACATATAAATAAAATACAGTTCAACTTTACTCTATCTTATTGTTGTCTCTTTATTTTTTGTGTATGCTCTTTTATTGTTTAAATCTATAAGGAATTTTTAAGCACATTGGTTAGAAAGTAGATATTTAATTGCTTGCAAGTTTCTTTCAAGGAAAGAACTAAGTTTTGTGAGTAGTTTTAGGGAGCATAACAATATTTAAGGATTCGATACAATATTGTAGGGGTGACAGGATAGTTTGTAAGGCATTTTATCTGAGTTGCATGTAGGTTGTAAGGCATCTTACAGTATTCTATTTTAATATTTTTTTGGATCTTAATTTATTAATTCTACAAGCCGAAGGATAGGCACTGGTCTAGGAACTTGTTTGGTAATCTATCATCATCCAAATATTCAATACTATTCAAACCAATTACTTTCAGAATATTTGTGTAAAATCAATTGTACTCATAGTGGTTACAGTTTAAGTTTGTTGATTTCTTAAAGAGTAAATCAAATAGGTTATTCCTCCTAGATTCACAAGAATTGCAAAAGGAAAGGAAGATGAAATTCCCTATTATGCTGCTGTCTGCTGTCATTAAGATATTGATTTGGATTGTCAAGATTTTTCTCAGAATAGTCATAGTTATCTGCATTTTTTTATAGATGTCCACATAAAAGCAGAGCATTTAGAACATAAGTAAAATCCAATCTAAAGATATTGTGAAGACAGTAATCAGTTATAGGTAATACCTACCTGAGTTAGTGGATCTCAAAAAAGGAGGTGATAATAAGTATCGCTAGTGTTATCAAAATACCTCACCAATTAGTGTTTTCTCTTGCTTGAGTCAAAGTATCAAAGGCATTGGGAGTCATAGAGTTATTTAAGTATTCAAGCATCTTTAGAGGCCCTTCAAGAAAAAATGCTAACATAATCAACCATTAAAAATTGGTAACACAAACTTATACCTCTAGTTATCTTCAGTCCTATAAGATGAATGCCTCCAAATACTTATATCAATTTACTACTCCTCGGAATGCTTTGTAAAACCTTCTACTATAGATTTATAGATTACCAGTCTGTTAATTTACCAAAAGACGGTAAATTATCTAGAGTATACCGATCAATCCAATTAAGTTAAGTGTAATGCAAAACACTAAAGTAATAACTCATAAACACATTGACACATGGATTTTTAACGTGGAAACCATGTTAAGGGAAAAATGACTTCGGACTTGTAACCCAAAATTTTCACCCTTCTAAAGTGAACTCAGTGAAGAGCCAACCTTGTTAAAGATTACAAACACAGTATTAGGTGTGACCTTGTTAGATGATTTAAAATTTTAGTCTGTCACTTGATATCGGGCATCTCTATGCTACCATCCTTGATAAAACACTCACTTGGCCTGTCAATAGGTATCTAACATCTCATGCTATCTTCATGATCAAAAATTTTGATACTCCATTGTATATATCTCAATATAGAAAGGATCTTTAAATCCCACTCGGTTAAGAGACTTTCTGAATTAATGGTTAAACAAAAATAGTATGATCTATTCACATATACAACTTATACTTGCAGACTTTCAAATCTATTGTAATCTCAAAAACTATTCTTATCAATATAACTTTGTTTATGCCTTTGCTCCACTTTGATTCTACTCGGTTATGCTATGCTCTGTTGCTCGGTGTCCATAAAATTCCTTAGCTCTTTCCTCAGCTTGTTGTTCAACACTGTATGAATTTTCTCTTCATAAGTTTCTCTTCAACATCCTCTTGTTCATTCCTTCACCTACACCAATTCGTAATGAATTGAGTTGTCTCTTAAATAGACATCATATCATCATTGTTAGGTTCTTGATCTTCTTCATCTTGGTGTGATCCACAATTCTTGCCAATCAGATTTAAAGCAAAAATCATGTTTTATCTTGCTGAGATATTCTTCCCAAGTGAGAAAATCAGCTTTAAACCAATCACTTATCTCTGGCTTATCTTGTCGATGAAAACAATGATAACTACCAGTTAAGTCTTTATTTAGCTCTTCTAGCTAGATATTTTGTCATTTGTGAACTCTAGTTATTTTCAATTTTAACTCTCTAATAGCGTCGTTCAACACTCTAGTTCTCCTTGGGCTTCTCTGTCAATTTACACTATGTTTCTAGCCATTTGGTTTTCTTGTGATTCTGATCGTCGGTAATGCTCATTAGTTTTCTTGCTCAGGCATCATTGTAACTTTGACTGTCCGTGATCTCTATCTGTCAGGTTCTACTAACCATCGGTGTTTGTAGTCACAATGTAAATGCTTACCTTTTATGCATTATAGAAAGCATAATCTTTATCTATTTGATTCTCTGAAGTCTTTGACACTTTGATTATAACTGATTAGATTATATCAAGTTGACATCAATGACAATACAATACATTAACTAATTTAATGTCTTTTATTATCCTTTTGCATTTTGGTTATCAACTTAACATCTTCAAACAAATAATCAGTTACATGTCATCAATCTCTCCCTTTGGAATTGATGGCAACATACTACATTATCATACTATACTATCACTAATACAATATGAAATATACAGTTTCATCAAGCTTTTCTAATGTAACTATTACAAATGTTTGGCTCTCAGTAAGCTCAAAATTAGCTTAGATTTGTTTCATGCAGAGTGGTTGCCTTCAATATTTAATCCCTTCATTGGATAGATGTATCATCTGGTATCTCTATTTTGATATGTGCTTTGCCTTGACTGATCCTCTTCTTGATAATTTCTTTTTCCTTTGACAAAATTTTTTCTCTTTGTCTGAACTCTCTCCCTTTGTTACTTCTCTCCCTTAGATCGATATTTCATGTGTAATCAACTTCTCTCCCTTAGAATATTGATTAATTCTTCCTTTCCAATTCTCAGGAAATTATCTTCATGGATAATGATATAATCTCTCCTTTTATCATATCTCTGCTTTATGTGATATGGAGATCATCTCTCCCTTTGTATTATAAAGAAAATCTCTCCCTGGTGACAATTCTCCCTTTTGTATGATAATGAGATATTTCTCTCCTTTTGACAACAATAACAAACAAAAATACTTCTCCTCATCTATATCATGTTCCATCCCTTTGCATAATATATTTCTTGAATTTCCCTATCCATCAGCAATACAATGTCTGATTTTGGGTGCTGATATGTACCTTGCATTGTACAGATGTATCTATTGTTGTCCATCTCATTGTTTGCAGCAACATGACTGATCTTCAGATGTGGTATAGGCTGATGCAACCTCCTAGTCAGATTACTGACCAATAGACAAGGGTTGAACTCCTAGTCTCTATCTCAGATACTCAAAAGTATCCTTCAATAATGGCTTGGTGAATATGTTAGCTAACTATTCCTTTGATTGAACATATTATAGTGTCACTTCCTTTTCTTGCACTTTTTCTCTCATATAGTGATACTTGATAGCAATATTCTTAGTCTTAGCAAGTATGACTGGATTCTTAGAAATGTTCATTGCACTGGTATTATCACAATAGATAATTACTAGTTGAAGGATCTTCATATGCATCCCTTCCTGTAATTGTTTGGTCCATGCAATATAAGAGCAATTTTCAGCAACCGCCACATATTTTACTTCTGTAATAGACTGAGAGATGCATCCTTGCTTCTTTCTTATCCATGTGACAAGTCTATCACCCATGAAGAATGCTCCTCCAGTTGTTCTCTTTCGGTCATCAATGTTTCCAACCCAATCAACATCTGTATAAACTTGTAGCTCAAATTTCCCATCTCTTTTGTACCATAAACCATAGTCCTCAGTGTTCTTCAGATATCTCATAATTCTTTTGACAATAGTCATATGTGATTCTTTGGGATTAGCAAAGAATATTGCAACTATCCCCACTACATGTGCTATATCTGGTTGGGTATGAATAACATACATCAGTTTTCCAATCATTTATCTATATAAGGTTTGATTTACCACATTTGTCTTGTCTTCCTTTGTCAACTTGCATCCAGTAGTTGTAGGTGTTAACTAGTTTGGAATCTTCCATCTTGAATATCTTTAACACTTCCTTGATTTATTTGGACTGAGTGATGTAAATGCCTACATCTTATTGAAGAATCTGTAGACGAAGAAATAATTTGATCTCCCCAAACATAGACATTTCAAATTCCTTTCTCATTTCATCAACAAAGGATTTTCATAACAATTCATTTCCTCCAAAAATGATATCATCAACAAAAATATCAGTAATCAGAATATTACAATCGATATCTTCTTTTAAGTATAGATTGCTATTTTCACTTGTTCTAACAAATTTTATGCTAATGAGATATGAGTAAAGTCTTTCATACTAGGCTCTCAGTGCTTGTTTCAATCCATACAAGGTATTGTATAGTCTACATACCATGTTTATCTTGTCTAGATTAACAAACCCATCTGGTTGTTCAATGTATACTTCTTCCTCAAGTATTCCATTTAGGAATACAGATTTGACATCCATTTGGTATACCTTGAATCCTTTAAATGTAGCATAAGAAAGTAAGATTCTAACTCTTTCTATTCTAGCAACAGGTGCAAAGGTTTCACCATAATCAATACCTTCTTCTTGTGCATATTCCTTGCATACTAATCTTGCTTTTTTTTCTAGTGACTTCTCCATTCTCATTCAGCTGGTTTCTAAATATCCATTTGGTACCGATGACATTCTTGTCATCTAGTCTCGGTACTAGTGTCTGTAACACCCCAAAATTGGCACCTAATAATCTAATCAATTTTGGTGCATTCCTTCAATTTTCTCATCTTTCGAAGTCCTATTGTAGTAGGCAAATTCTCCTCCTAATTGACTTTAATTGACTGAGTCTCAAATGTAGAAAACCCAAAATTGCATAAATCTGACATTATATTTAATTCCTAAATTCTCAGAGTTTATTAGCTAAAAAACCCCTATGATTAATTGATTTAATTTTAAAGTCTTAAGTTCTTTTAATTAAATCAATTCCACCCTCTTTAGCTAATACACATAAAAGGAATTGAAAGGTTATTTAATTATTGGATGAATTATCCTCAAAAAGGAATTCCATAATTCCATGTGAAAGGACACTCATGTGGCAATAATTCACCCTTTTATTTAA
>MU227918.1:618984-635954 GCA_018584345.1 Thuja plicata | reverse complement strand
AAAGGTGAATTGACCTTGTATAAAGATAACAAGCAAAATCCCTCATCTTCCAACAAAGACAAAGGGAAATTTTCCAACAAAAATAGAGATGTTGTGAATGATGGGGTGGTCGATAACGTGAATTCAAATTCTTCAAAACTAATCTTTAATCTCACCTCAGGTATACAAGCAACCAAAGCTGTTGAAAAGGCTGCAACCAATACTCAACAACCTTCTCAATTTTCTGGCAACAAACCTTGGGAAGTGTGACCCAAGCGTGAATTTACCTCTCTGGGAGAACTGCTTGATGTGGTTTTCAAAACTTTGGTGCAAAATCAGATTTTTTCTCCTTTGGAGAAACATCTATATGATCTGCAACCAAGACCTCATTGGTGGAATGAGAATGCTTACTATGATTACCATCAAAACAAAGGTCACAAGATTGCTACTTGTCTCGAATTACGACATAAAGTTTAAGATTTGATCGATAACTAGGTTATCATTGTGGAGAATCATAACAAGAATTCAGATCATCAAGCATTCAAAGATCCCTTTCCTCATCATGAGCAAGGTGAATCCTCCAACACTCAGAATAATAATGCCAAAGTCAATTATGCAAATACCACTTATGATAATGTGATCAACATGATTGAACCAGTGGAAGTGGAATATTGCAATATGTTTACTAGAAAGGGAAGTGGGGATTTTTCTAAACCCAGAACCCCATTTTTTTTGAGAGGCCCTAAGTCTTGATTATCTAAATCTGAAACATCTCGAGATTATGTGGATGTTGTTACTAGATCTCAGGCTAAAATCACTATCAAGGGTCCTAACCCTTCTACTGCAACATCTACGCCAAAACAAACTACAGATAAGACTATTGTTGGTTCTACTAAAAAAACCATGAAGGTGGTCCCTACACCTCCTACTATTGGTTATAGCATTCTTGACCAGCTTCAAAGGACCAATGCTCAGATAACTATTTTTGAGCTATTGAAAATATTGCCTGCGCATAGGCAGATTCTGGACAAAGCTCTCACTAAAGCTAATGTCCCCAAAGATATCAACTTGGATCAGTTTCAATCCATGGTGGGTCATTTTACCTCACCGCATTATTTATCCTTCTCTGAAGAAGATGATCACTCAATTATTCACCTGCACAATGCTCCCCTGCACATAGAAGTCATGATCAGCAAACAACTAGTCTGCCACATGCTCATTGATAATGGTTCTGGTCTTAATATTTTCCCTACTCATTTTCTTTCTCAACTAGGTTATGGAAAGGATCGCATAGATTCCTGCAAGAGAATTACCATAAAAGCTTATGATGAAGAAGAGAGAACATCTAAAGGTCTAGTTGTGCTACCCATTCAGGTTGGTCCAGTTGAAAGAGATTTCATATGTTAGGTGCTAGACCTTCCTCTTTTGTATAATATTATGTTAGGCAGACTATGGATCCACAAGATGCAAGAGGTTCCTTCTACATACCATCATTGTATCAAGTTCTCTTTTCAAGGTGCAGAGGTGACTGTTCCCGCTAGCATGGGTTCTTCTTGTAATGCTCTCACTCAATCAACTAACAGTCTTGTTCCAACTAATAGAGAACACACAGAACTCTGTGATGCCAAGCTCAAAGACATGGAACAGACACTGAAAATCATAGATGTAGGCATGGGGGGATATCAAATGGAACCCGTGTTATCATTAGCAGCTCTACCCATGTCTCCTTGATCTTATGGAAGACCTTCTGAGCACAACAAATCTTTCACTACTCCTGAGATAGTTTATGAGGGTAAATTTGTATGGTCTAATACACCATTGGAAGATGAAGATGAGGAAAGAGCTATCAAGGCTTGGCTTTGTAAAGGAAAGAACACACATGAACAAACTACCCCAGCTCATGAATTAAATCCTAACAGTGAGGGTCTTAATATTATGAAATGTTTTGGGTACAAAGGAAGTGTCCTGATAGGAGTGAATGGCAATGGGTTAGTGGAACCTATCCAAGCTATAGGTCAAAAGATAAAAGATACCACTGGTTTAGGTTTAAAAAAGGTCTCGTTTCACCTAGGGATCAATAAATTTGTGCCAAAAGTAGAGCCTACACTAGAACCTGAAGGCACAACTATAGTCGACACTATACAAGATAGCTCGAATGAGGATTGCTTTCCTTATCCCATCCCTCCAGACCTGGCAGCATTCTTTGCTAAGCCAGATAAGTTTGTGCCATGTACCTATACAACAGAAACTAATAGTGATTCTGATCAAACCATTCCCTTTGAGACACTAAATTTTGAGCAATGGAAAGACTTAGAAGATCCTAACTTCAAAGGAGAACAGTACATACCACTACAATTTCAAGAACGGTTAACACAAGAGCAAGCTAGTATTGCAAGAACTCAAAAACCTTCATGGTGCAAGCACCCAAGTGAGAGTTTGGATACAGAATCTCATGAGTATGAGTTTGATAGTTTGTTAGAAAGATCTTATGAAAGACTTCCCGACGTAAGTGAGGGGTCTAGTGAAAAGCCTAATGAGTCTGAATCTATAGGTGTTAACAAGTCTTCTACTTTGATCATTAGGGATCAAAAGGATTCAAACACACCTTTGGACGAGATTGGTTTAGCTCTCAGCTTCCTAGTTAATGCTTTTGATGACCATACTATGAACACACTTGAACCTGTCACATCTCTTTCCCTCCAACATCCTAAATTAATAGACTGGAATTCCCCTTCTTCATCTAGTGAAGTCCTTACATTCTAGAATGATTACACTTTAGCCTACTACCTTCACATTGTTGAGCCCATAATGTCCTCCAGTAGTGAAGATAGTGTCAACATGACCGACGCTGACATCAAGTACCTTAGTCAGAAAATTAAAAGAAGAAAAAATAAGTGCTCTAATGGTGAAAACTACATTGTGGCAGTATCAGAGCCAAAAAAAGTAAAAAGAAAAGACGTACCCGAAGGTGAAAACCTCTCTAAGGTGCCTAAGGGTGAGGTACTTGATGTACTTCCAAGTCACTTCCAAGAATGCTCATCAATATTAATTGAACCAACTCAGCTGATAAATCTGGGAACAGAAGAGCATCCACATATCATTCATGTGGCCAAGTCATTATCTACAGAGGAACTTAAGGAATTTACAGAATTTTTCCAAGAGAAAAAGATAAAGTTTGCATGGACGTATTCTGACATGCTGGGTGTGGATCTTGATCTCATTATGCATTACTTATCAATAGCTCCAGGTGTGAAACCTGTCAAGAAAAAACTTAGAAAGATGCATCCACATTTAGCTTCATTAATCAAAGTAGAATTGGAAAAAATTATGAAATCTGGGTTCATCCGAGTGATTGATTATGTAGAGTGGATTTCTAATATAGTCCCAGTGACTAAACATGACAAATCTATCAGGGTCTACACAGACTTTAGAGATTTAAATTTTGCATGTCCCAAAGATGATTTTCCGCTTCCTAATATTGACATGATCATGGATATGACAGCGGGATATGAGATGTATTCACTAATGGATGGCTTCTCTGGCTATAATCAGATCAAAATTGTGCCAAAGGACCAAGAGAAAACTGCTTTTACTTATGCATGGGGTACATTCTATTGGAATGTTATTCCCTTTGGTTTAAAGAATGTTGGGGCTACTTATCAAAGAGTTGTTACTACAATATTTCATGACATGATGCATAGGACAATGGAGGATTACATGGATGACACACTTTCCAAGAGTATGGATAGAAAGACACATCTCACTAATCTAGGTCCTATACTAGATCGTATGGAAAAATTCAAGTTGCAGCTAAACCCTAAGAAATGTGCATTTGGGGTTACTTCAAGAAAATTACTTGGCTACATCATCTTGGCAAAAGGAATTGAGGTGGATCTAGAAAAGGTACAAGCTATAATGGAAATGCCACCACCCCATAATATCAAACAAATCAAAGGTCTCCAAGGTTGGCTCCAATCTATCAAGTGGTTTATCTTGCAATTAGTTGACAAGTCACAAATTTTCACCAAAAATTTGCATAAAGGTGTGACTTATGACTGGAACAAAGAGTGTGAACAAGGGTTTCAACAGATTAAACAGTATTTAGCTAATCCACCCATATTGATGCCTCCCATTCAGGGGAAGCCTTTGATCTTATATATCTTAGCAATGGAAACATCCTTGGGTGCTCTTTTGGCCCAAGAAGATTCAAATCATAAAGAAAGATCCATTTACTACATCAATAGAACATTGGTCTCTTACGAAAGGAATTATTCAATAATTGAGAAGGCTTTCTTAGCAGTAGTGTTTTCTTCCCAGAAGCTAAAACACTACATGTTGGCTCACACTACAAGGCTAATCGCAAAGATTGATCCATTGAAATACTTAGAAAAGCTACCCTCACAAGTAGAATAGCTAAATGGGTCATGCTCCTTAGTGAGTTTGATATTGTATATTTTGAGAGAAAAGATATCAAAGGATAGGTGATTGTGGATCAATTGGTTGAAGCACCTCTTACAGATCATCAACCATTAAAGATGGAATTCCCAGACGAGTCCATTATGCTTCTCACACATTAGACATGGACAATGTTCTTTGATGGCTCATTCACCCAACAGGGGTTAGGAGATGGAATTTTGTTTATCACACATTAGCGGTACTCCTTTCCAAAGGCATACAAAATGATGTTTCCTTGTACCAATAACACCACTAAATATGAATCTCTGATCAATCGACTAAAAATTGCTATTGAATGGCAAGTGGATGAACTAAAAGTCTTTGGAGACTCACAACTAGTTATCAATCAAGTCAACAACAGTTATCAAACCAAAGATGAAAAGTTGGTACCCTATAAAAAGATGGTTGACAGTCTTAAGAATTACTTTGCACATGTAACTTTTCAACAAATTCCCTAGGTAGATAATAAAGTGGCTGATGCTATGGCTACTTTGGCCTCTATGTTACAAATGTCAGAGAATGATTTCAGACACGAGTTCCTAGTGGAGACATTATGCTACCCTGCCTATGACTCTCCTGACTCCTAGATGGTCTATTTAGTAATTGGACATGATTCGTCTTGCTACCACCACATATACTCCTATCTCCATAACTAAACTATTCCTGATACATATACTAGAAATGAAAAATGTCATCTAATCCGTAGTGCTTCACGGTACATCATCGTAGAAAATGACTTGTATAGACAGGGTCTAGATGATACCCTCCTTAGGTGTCTAGAACCTGATGAGTCTAAACGCATGTTAGAAGAGGTACATGAAGGCATTTTTGGTTCTCACTCAAATGGTCTGACACTATCTTGTAAGCTTATTATAGCTGGTTATTATTGGCCTAACATGGAGAAGGAAGCTACGTAGTTTGCCAAGTCTTGCAAGCAATGTCAACTCCATGGTAACTTGATTCATGCTCTAGCTAAGGAACTCATTCCATTTATCACCTTTTGGCCATTTCAACAGTGGGCTTTAAACTTAGTAGGTTAGATATATCCATCTTCCTCGAGAGGACACAAGTACATCATCACTGCTATGGATTATTTTACTAAATGGGTTGAGGTAGTACCTCTCAGTGTAGCTGGTGGAAAATCTATAGCTATGTTCATCCTTAACTACATTATTTGTAAATATGGTGCACCTTCCTCTATTATCACTGACAATGGGGGATAGTTGAAGAACAAAGATCTGACAAATTTATGCACTAAGTTCAAGATCATTCAACATTGGTCTTCTATTTATTACCCCCAAGGTAATGGGCAAGTTGAAGCTTCCAATAAAACAATTCTCAATATCCTACACCATACAGTACACAAGTCTAGATGGGATTGGCACCTCCAAATTAATCTGGCTTTATGGGCCTATCACACCAGTATAAGAATGCCAACAGGGGCCACACCCTTTGCTTTAGTCTATGGTGCAGATGCTATACTACCTATTAAGGTTGAGATGCCTACCCTGTGAGTCTCTTTGAAAGGTCTCATTATAGATGATGACATTATAATATCTCGGCTTCAAGAGCTTGAGTTACTAGATGAACGTCGGAAGGTGGCGTTCGATCATCTCAGAGCATATCAAAAGAGGATATCAAGGAACTCTAATAAGAAAGTTAGACCAAGAGACTTCCAAATGGGTGATCTCGTTCTGAGAGAGAATCCTAAAAATTAGCAACAGCGGACTCAGAAACGGAAGTTTGAGCCGAACTGGCTTGGTCTTTATATTATTACTACATTATTTGGGTCTGGCGCTTATCATCTCTCCACTATATAAGATGAACCACTCAAAGAGCCCATCAATGCTCTCCACCTGAATAAATTCAACAGTTGAGATATCATCTACATGCTCATGTACATACTTTATTTCTGAGAAAATTCACAAAATTGTAAAATGTCCTGAAAAAATGATCATCTTAGTGAAAACCTAGAAAACATGCACTTTGATGTATCTATTATCCTGGTGAAAACCTGGTAAATAGGCACCTTGATAATACCAAAAAAAATGAAAAAATCAAAAATACAAAAAAATCAAAAAAAGAAAAGAACAAAAAAAAAATTGAAAATACAAAAAAAGAGAAAAAGAGAAAATTGTGCCATTGATAAAAACTTGGTAAACAGGCATCATGGTAGCAAAAATAGAATTTCTACCAAGATGGTGAAAACCTAGTAAACAGGTGCCTCTTGTTCTATAATGCTTTATCTATGGCAGCATCTCTTGGCCTTCTCACATTTTCTTTCCTTCTTTCTTCACTTTGGCTTTCTTTCCCGCTTTAGTTCGCTTTCCAGCTTCAGTTTTCTTTCTCGCTTTAGTTCACTTTCCTGCTTTAGTGTGCTCATGCTTTTGCTTTCAGTCATCTTCAAGATTTTTCTCAACCTCACATGGATTGAAACTGGTCATACTCAGGGGCATGTTCCTGGTCTAGGGGGCATTGTCTTATCTTTTGGAGTCTTTCTCCTCTTGCATCGGTTACCAGTGGATCTCACTGCGTTTGACTGTCGATGCTTCGTAGCACTTTGTCTCTTCTTGAGACTTTCTTTTTGCATCAATCACTAGTGGTCCTTACTGCGTCTACCTACTGATGCCTAGATATTTCCATTGATCTTTATGCTTGGGAATATCTTGCGATAGTCAATAGTGGTTCTCACTGAGTATGCCTACTATCGCTACCTTGCTGAGATTTCTCCCATCATTTTTCTATCTGTTTGTTTGGCTGCGATCCATTCGTTACTTGGGGGCATAGTTCCCCACTTTGATCGCTCTTCAGTTTACACTTGAGTCAGTAATCTTGTCATAGGACAACTCTCTACTGGCACAAACTGGTGTTTCTCAACACCTTAATCAAACAGTGTTTCTCAACACTCTCTTTGGACACATATGTGTTTTTTAACACACTTCAGATATCTCACGACGTAAACATCTCTCGATAGCAATCAAACACATTACACTCACAATCACAATGGTGTTTTTCAACACCCTAAACATAGACACATTCGTAAGCCTTGAAACATGCTAAGATATGATTGACTCTTTCTTGGTATGCTATCTATTCTCATGAATTTCATTTGATATTTTCTTTGTCTACTGCTTGTTGGTGTGGTTTCAATGATCCAGCAATGTCAAATAAATAGGGTGTATGTGATAAGAGCTTCTGCATTAAGGTGGAATAGCCTCACATCCCTCAATCTTGTTTATTTGTATGCCAAGGGGAGGTCAGAATTATCTCCTTGACTATTATTGTTGTGTTTGTTTACTTGTGAATTGTTACTATATCAAGCTGGAAACAATATTCGGGTCACCTCAGCTTTTTTTTCTTGGTGCTTATGTTTGTTTCCTATATTTTATCCGATGAAAGTCATATTCATATTCTTATGGTTGCAGTGGCACCAGTAAGGATTGTATTGACTCTCATGATCCAAAAGCACCCGATGATGATAAATACGACGAGTCCAACAACCAAAGTCCTAGGATTGCATTTAGGTTAGGCTTGCATTCACATTTTAGGCTTGCATCATGGTAGTTTTGGTGCTCTCTTCATTTTTCTTCTCATTCTTCAAAGGTCCTCATCTTTCATCATGGTTTCTTCTCAACTACATGACTATCCGATCCTTATTCTCGATCATCGTGCGCATTCTTTTGGTTAGTACCTATCATATATTGCCAATATCATGCATGAGCTGATTAGTACCATTGCATTACATTCATTTCCAAAAAAGTGCATTTCCATACATTCATTTTCATACATATATCCATAAACATGTGCATCCATTATAAGCATAAATCAAATCCTACATAGCATTTATACATCTAACATCTATCATAGTATCTTCATACATCAATAAAACATGTGCATAAACAATTGCATATTCATCCATTGCATACATTTCTAATCCATACATCTAATCACATAGGAAGTCATCTCATAAAACATACACATTTAAAACAATATATACACATGTACCATGAGGCCAAAAATCAAGCTCATATATATATATATATATCAATCGGTCTAAATATACAAGGGTGCTACTCGAGCACAATATGTCAAAATGGTGGTACAATATACATCACAATCTAACCACTTGGAGGGGGTGGAGGGGGTGCTATACCCTGCTATTGAGGAGGAGGACTTGGTGGAGGAGGACCCGCTAGAGGTGGTCCCGGTGGAACGACCCGTACACTAGCATACTCTGTGAAAGGAAAAATCTGATCCATTGCCTCAGGTACTGCAATAGTATACGCAACATAATAGTAAGAAGCCTAGGCAGCCTCGTATCTAGTATCTAGCTATGATCGAGCCAATGCCTCTCGTAACTCCTGGATCTCCCAATCTCACTCAGATATTTGCATGTCCTAGATGATCACCTACGTATGGAGGTCGTCACACTCCCTCTATGTCTTACGGGCTCTCTCCCTGACTCTCTAGAGAGCCTCTTGTAATTGTGCTACCTATCCACCTGTTGGAGGATCAGTCAAAATAGCATCAGCCATCACTGTATCATCCCTCAGCTCTGCATCTCTGTCCTGACTGCCACTGGGCCCAACACCTGCATCTGATCCCATCAGTCTAATGGGAATATCAGTCTAAGATGTCCATGGTCGTACAACTCACTCCTGCTGCTGTAAGGGAGGCTGCTATGGCTGCTGTACCTATGGAGGCACCTATTTCTGCAGTGGTGGTTTCACTACCTACTGTACCTACTATACCTGTGGAGGCACCTGCTGTATCAATGCAATAGGAGCTATGAATCTGGGAACTGAATGGGCTAAAATGTAGTCTTTGTATGCAGGTGTCATACCTACATTTGTCACCGTAGCCATATAATCCCACCTAGCTGGTGGTACTCAGGCATCTATCATGCTATGCCCCCTGTCAAGTAATCTCTACCACCCCTTCTTCATCTCATTGACGAATCAGGCATAAGTGCAATACTCTAGAGACATGTCCTGTGGCCTCCCAAACTAGTGCAATACGCGCGTGAGCAAGAAGCACTCAATGACTATAATAGTATGTCCTATTAGAGGACATGAATAGAACATGTATGATAGCTCATGACGAGCATCATCTCAAACCTTAGTGGCCGCCTAAGGTCACCATATGACTGCAGCCATGTCATCAATCTGTGCTCTCCACTACTCAGTCTTACCCAGTGTGGGCTAGGTCATCAGACCATCCTATCTGTAAATGTATAGCTCTAATGGATGCCATGTATCATGGAAAATCAGCCTACATACGGGAAGGTCCTCCCAAGCCTAGATCTACAAAATGATGACTCTTGCTGCCATAGTACGGGCACCCCGATAAATGATCTTGTGCATCTCATGGTACATCTGTGCGAGCATGCATTTGCCCCATCCAAAAGTGACTATAGGTACAACCAGCATCTTCTAGAGAATAATGCCTTAGCCATACTCTAAACCATGCTGACCATGATCTAGAACCAGATGACAGCTTAGAAATAGGGCAAAAACAACTACCAAGGGATAATCTCTGCCATAAGTCCATATCAACTCCTCCCATGAGATGGCCCGGCCCATCACCAAATCATCCTAAAAGATGGCTCTCAAAGCCTGTCTACCATCTCTAAGCTATGTGCAATACTCTACATGAGCTCCATGGAATGACACTCTCAATATCTAGTATACATCCTCTGGAGTCACCGTCATCTCTTCTTATGGAAAATGAAAAGTATTCATCTCTGAATGGAAATGCTCAACCAAGGCACCAAGTAGTCTTTGATTCACCCAAATATCAGGTACATCATGCAGATATGTCAATCCCAGACCATCAATGTGGGCCCTGTCAGCATATGATAGTCTCTATAACAACTCACCCATGATAGGATGATGGTATCTAAAACTGATGTCTAGGAGGTTGACCTACAAAGCAAGTGACAAAATTGGATCAGTACCTCAACAATGATGATTTTTCAAAGCAAAAGACAACAAATGTAGCTATGGACCTATTCTACACACAGTTGACTCTGCAACACAAGAAAATGACAATTTTTTTACTTTTGCCAATTTCCCATGTGAGAAAACTCTTTTCTCGCGTGAGGAAACTCTTGTCCCATGTAAGCTTTCTGGCTCGCACGAGGCGGGATGTGTTCTCGCATGAGATTATATAAATCTCATGCGGTGCATGCACACTCTTCACGTGAGTGCTAGGGAAGGGCCTGCGCATGGAACCCCTAACCCACGCAAGGAAACAGATTCCTCATGCGAAGGGAGATCAAGGTTGGTGTGAGGAAACTATTTCCTCGCATGAGATTGGACGAGACAAAGTTTAAACAGCCCTAAAAACATGCTAACACTAAAAATTGATAAAAAAATTTTAGAAATACAAGATCTAGTTGCAATTACTTACAGGTGTGTCATACTCCACTGATCGGTTGTGTCGTTGGGAGCGCTCAAATCGATGTGTATGCACGGGAATGCTATCAATGTCATCTACAGTCCTCGCCATCGCTAAAGTCAAAAGGTGAATAGTGATTTGAAAATGACCCGTCCAGGCCTTATATAGCCTTTGACCTAATTTTTAAAAATGCACCCTTGGCTAAATGGACCATTCTGAATCCATTTTCATGATTGAAATCAAAATCTGATGCTCCTAAGTAGCTCAAAATTGCATTTTAAAATTTTGGGACCGATGTGATTGGATGCTTGTGTAGTCAATTTTCTGACGTTGCTTTCTTGTCAAGATTATCTCTTGTTATCATTTTCTTGGCTTCTGCAATATTTTCATCAAATTACCCTCTAGTCAATTCTAGGCAACTATGGTCAAACCTAATCAACAGGACATCTCAATCGCTCTAAATCAATTCTTCTCTCTCTTGATCTATCTTTCTCTGTGATTTCTCGCTATCATCATTATGGTGTGTCATTTTTTGATTTCTCTCCCAAGGGGGCAAGATGATTGCATCATTGAATATTTTTGCATCATTCTCGAATCAGTCTGATCTGAATCAAAAGTCCCCATCGCTAGGAGCATATCATCACTTGGGGCATATTTAGTTTTTTGTACCTTATGGTCAAAATTGGATATTCCATGATCTTGAATCTCTAGAGGCATCTCGATGTCTCACATCTTGTCATCTATCTTTCCAGGTATCAGAGAAATCTAACTAAGATCCTCAAGGATAAAGCTTTGTTCTTGAGAAGATTCTTGAAATCTCATTGGGTATTGGAGCAATCTAACCCTAATTCCTGAAAGTTACACTTTTTTCTGAAGATGACTCTCAAAAAATCTTTAGACCATTATCTAGGAAATCTAACCTAGATATTGGAGGGCTAACCTTCGTATTGGGGCAATCTAGCCCTGATTCTAGAGATAGTCCTAGATCTTCATCACCTATCAGTGGACATTGGGGCAATCTAACCCTGATTCCAATGTTTTCTCAGATGTTCTGACTTCTTAATCTGATCGGTGTCTTGGCAACCTAACCTAGACTTCTGAAATCTTCATCTTCACTTCAAACTATTCTTTGAATCAATGCACTTCTCGCACATCAATTCAAAGAGGGGCAAAATGTAACACCCCAAAATTGGCACCTAATAATCTAATCAATTTTGGTCCATTCCTTCAATTTTGTCATCTTCGAAGTCCTATTGTACTAGGAAAATTCTCCTCCTAATTGACTTTAATTGACTAAGTCTCAAATGCAGAAAACCCAAATTTGCATAAATCTGACATTATACTTAATTCCTAAATTCTCAGAGTTTCTTAGCTAAAAAAACCCCTATGATTAATTGATTTAATTTTAAAGTCTTAAGTGCTTTTAATTAAATCAATTTCACCCCCTTTAGCTAATACACATAAAAGGAATTGAAAGGTTATTTAATTATTGGATGAATTATCCTCAAAAAAAAATTCCATAATTCCATGTGAAAGGACACTCATGTGGCAATAATTCACCCTTTTATTTAAATAATCTTTGCATTTTTGTCTCAAAAGAGAATGAAGAGACAACTATTTCTTTTCAAGAAACTCTTCACTCTCTTTCCATGGTTTTCTATAAATTGGACCTCATTTTGTTCATTTAAGAAGATGATTTTGGAGAGCACCAAATCTATAGTCAATTTGCATTTAATTTCTTTCATGCTTTTAAGATTAAATTTGCATAATTAGGCTATTTTCAATTCGAATTGAATATGTATTGCTTTCATTTATGATTCATTTATATGTCTAACATTTCAATTTGATTCTTGCAAGCTTTCTAGATTAATGGCAATTCCTTTTCTATTTTAAATGCAATTTTCATTCTAGATTAAAAGAATTTGAATTATAGATTAGGAGCATTTGGTTTTCATGGATTAAATGCACTTTGCTTCGATAGCTTAGTTGTAATTCATTCTTAGATTAGTTGCAATTCACTTTCATAGATTAATTGCTTCTCAATTCATAAAGTAATTGCATCTTTTTTCATAGAGTAGTTGCAATTTTGATTTCATAGAGTAACGACAATTTCATATTTTCTCACATTCTAGAAATCCTCCATGTTAGCAATGGTCAGGTTGTTGGCTCTTGTCCTGAGGGTAAAATCAACATCCACAACTAATTAGGAGGTAGCAAGTCGTGTCAATTGAATTTGTAGGATAGACAATTCATGTTTATCTTTGTAAATTGCACAATTGAGTAAATACTATGTTGTGTTTGTGCATGATTTAGAGGTCAAATTCAAGCACACATAGTGTCCATGTATTTTTCTTCTCAATCTGTTCTATCTCTTCATTCATATCACTAACCCATTCTTCATTCTCAAGTGCATTGTAAACAGATTTAGGCTCAAAATCACAAAGTAAACATCTGGTGTTATGTGACTTACTTCTTGTTCTTGTTCCAACATTATTGTCTGCTATGATTTGATTATGTGGATGATGTCTTCTGACATACTTGGCAAGTTTCAGTTCAGCTCTGTGTTCATCATTCTAATTATCTTCTTCACCTTCATTTTCATCTCCATTTTTTAGAACATCATCTTGAGTATTATCCTGATCATCGGTAATTGTAGCTTGATGCTCAGGTGCAATGTTCTAATGCTCAGGAGAAACAAAATTTTTCTTAGGTAGAGTGTCAGGTTCTATATAAAAATACCTATTGTAGTCCTTTGGCTCCTTTTTCTTTCCTTATCATTCTTTTCTGCAAATTCATCTATTTTCGTATTTGCACTTTCAATGATTTTGTTAGATGACTTGTTAAGACATTTATAAGCCTTGATTTTGGTTGAATACCCTAGGAAGATACCTTCTTCACTTTTGCAGTCAAGTTTTCCATTTCTATCATCCTTCAATATATAACATTGACTACCAAAGATTTTGAAGTAACTTACATTGGGTGTATGACAATACCAAAGCTCATATGGTGTCTTCTTTGTGTCCTTCAATTGTACTCTTTTTAGTCTATAGACAGTAGTACTAACAGCTTTCCTCCATAATGTTTGAGTCATTCTTTTCTCAATCATCAATGTTCTTGCACAATCAACAATTGATTTGTTTCTCCTCTCAGCAATTCTATTTTCTTATGGTGTCCTTGGTGCAGAAACCTGTCTTTTAATTCCATGATCATTGCAATAGTCAATGAATTCTTCTAAAGTAAATTCCCCTCCTCTATTTGACCTTAGGAATTTCAATTTCTTCACTTTGTTTTTCTACCATTGCTTTGTACCATTTAAACATCTTAAATGCTTCTGATTTATCTTTTAAAAACACGACTATCATCATTCTAGAGAAATCATCAACAAAGAGAATGAAATACCTATCTCCATAGTAGCTCTTTTTCCTCATCGGTCCACATAGATTTGTATGGACTAATTCTAGAATTGTAGTAGATGTATGGGTTTTTCTCTTGAAACTAGACTTTGTCATCTTACCTTTCTGACAATTTTTGCACATGATATGCTTGGGCTTAGTCATCGTTGGTATGCTTATCTTTATCATGTTGTCAAAGTTCACATGACACAAAAAAAAATTCCACAACCATAATTCTTCATTTCTATCTATCAAACAAGCTATATTAGCGTCACTAACATAGAAAAGGTTACCTTCTATCTGCTCACTAGTACCAATCAACCTTCCTGATTCATTGAAGATCTTTACCTTCTTATTTTTGAATGCTATTCTATGACCTGAATTGTTCAAATGATAAACACTTAACAAATTTTAATTCAGTCCTTTAACCCAGTAAGCATTTTCACATTTTATCAGGTTATTCAACATTATGGTTCCTTTACCTTCAATTGGACAAGGTGTATCATTTCCCATTCTTACTGAACCACCATTATAGTTTTCAAAAGTCTCAAATTTGTTTTATCATTGGTCATATGGTGAGTGCATCCACTATCTATGATCCAGACATCATTTTTACTAACTTTATATATGAGTGAAGTTTCTACATACCTTTCTTCATCTTCATCTGATTCATCCTTCATGGCTACAAACACCATCTCGATGTCATCTTCTAATTTGGTGTGAGTGTCATCAACTCTGCTCTCAACTAGGTAACAATTTTTCTTCCCTTTGTCCTTGTAGTCTCAGGTATCTCTCTTGTGAGATTGTCACTCTCTTTGGTATTCTCTACTGTCACCTTTATCAAACTTATTCTCATAAGGTCTATCATTTCCTCTATCATATTTTTGTTGGTTTGGACATCTTATAGAAAAGTGTTCAACCTCTTTACAATTTAAACATACAAGTGGTAATTTACCTTTGTATCTTCCTTTGCCTCTCTGCAATATTCTTGCCATTAGTGCTTCAATCTCATCAAGTCCTTCATCTTCATTATCAATTTTAATAGCATGTCTATGACTTTAGTTACTTATCTTTAGAGAATATTTGAATTCAGATTATATGGATGGTAAGACACTATTGTCAAAGTTATTCATCTCAAATGAAATTAGTCTACCAATCAAACTATCTAGAGTAACTATATTATTTGCAACTTCTCTCATTTCTTGAATAGCAGAATCTCTAATAGCATAAATATGCAATAAGATTCTTAATATTTTTCTTACCACTGTCTCCTTTTTAAGTACACCTCCAACTCCTCAGATAGCATTTACTACCTCTTTGATTTTGCAGCTATACTGAGTAATGTTTTCTCCTTCTTTCATCCTTAGGTCATCAAACCTCCCTCTTATGATTTTTGCCTTTGCTCTTAGTAAATTGGCATCTCCTCCATGTATAAGCTTCAACTTATCCCACATTTTATTTGCAGAGGTGAAGGTTTTGACATCTTCAAACTTAGCATTGGAGAGTGATGAGGCAAGTTCTATCATCATACAGTTATGCTCATGAATGACTCTTAATTTCTCAAGAGTATGAGGTCCTTTAGGAAGGACATATTCAATATCTAAGTATTAAACAATATCATTTCCAATACCTAATAGGTGGATTCTTATTCTACTTTGCCATGATGCAAAGTTGTCTTTATTCAAATTGGGCACATTTCATCTATTCATCTTGTAATCTTTTGCTTGAGTTGTTAAACTCCTTTTTTAAGAACACAAGCTCTGATACCAATTGTTAGTAATAACTGAGGGGGGGGTGAATCTCTGACCTCAAAAATATTCCAATAATCAACCCTTAAAACTTGGTACCACAAAATTATACCTCTAGTTATCTTCAGTCCTATAAGATGAATGCCTCCAAATACTTATATCAATTTACTACTCCTCCAAATGATTTGTAAGACCTTCTACTATAGATTTACCGATTATCAGTCTGTTAATTTACCGAAAGATAGTAAATTATCTAGAGTATACCGACTAATCAAATTAGGTTAAGTGTAATGCAAAACACTAAAGTAATGACTCATAAACACATTAACACATGGATTTTTAACATGGAAACCCTGTTAAGGGAAAAACCACTTGGGACCGATACCCCAAAATGTTCACTCTTTTGAAGTGAGCTCGGTGAAGAGCCAACCCTGTTAAAGGTTACAAACACACTGTTAGGTGTGGCCTTATTAGAGGATTTCAAATTTTAGTCTATCACTTGATATCTGTAACCACCTGAATTTGGTCTGTCGCAACTATAGACCCTATTTTCCCTAAGTGTGATCATACCCTCGATTTATGTCCAAACGACCCTGTTACTGCTTGGCATAATTCTTTTAATCAATTTAATGTCCTAGGTGATTTTTATCACTGATTTATATTATTTATTATAGCCATACAATTCAAATCAATTTTGACCAATCAGATCAAATCAAAATCAAACATGGCTATAGTATTTAATTATAAAGGAATTAAATAATCCCTAAATCAAATAATCACTTGCATTCAACCCATCCCCCTAGCCTATTTAATTTAATTAAAATGGCTATAGTCCTCTAATTATTAAAAAGCAATTTAATTGTTTAAATAAATAAATTCCTATATTTCTAAATGAATTAAATAAGTTTATTTCATTTATTAATATTCCCTTAAACCCCAACCTAACCCATCTCAACCACTTCTACCCTGGGTTCTAACCCTTCTCACCCCATTCACC
>MU227918.1:590496-602341 GCA_018584345.1 Thuja plicata | reverse complement strand
AATTAAAATCCTTCATGCTAGGATAGTATTGGTCACTGATTTAGGAGCATATTCTGAGGGCTGATATGCAACTAATCACACTCTTTCTAGTTAGAAGGCAATAGATCAATTTTAGTGGGTTCTTATGTGTTTTCATGTTTTTACTAACCCCATGATGCTAATATAATGATCTATTGAGTGTTTGTGTCCATTCCGATAGGTACCCATTTACACACGAACAATATCAAGCATCTCTATGCTACCATCCTTGATCAAACACTCACTTGGCTTGTCAATAGGTATCTGACATCTCATGCTATCTTCATAATCAAGATTTTTGATACTTCATTGGATGTATCTCAATATAGAAAGGATCTTTAAATCACACTCAGTTAAGAGACTTTTTGAATCAATGGTTAAACTGAAACAGTATGATCTATTCACATATACAACTTATACTTGCATATTTTTAGATCTATTGTAATCTTAAAAACTATTCTAATCAATATGACTTTGTTTATACCTTTGCTCCAGTCTTATTTTGCTTGGTGATGGTCTGATCTATTGCTCGGTGTCTGCATAATTCTTTAGCTCTTTCCTCAACTTGTTGAACAACACTGTATGAATTTTCTCTTCATAAGTGTCTCTTCAGCATCCTCTTGTTCATTCCTTCACCCACACCAATTTGTAATGAATTGAGTTTTGTCTTAAATAGACATGATATCACCTTTGCTAGGTTTTTGATCTTCTTGATCTTGGCATGATCAACAATTCTCGCCAATCAGATTTGAAGAAAAACTTATATTTTATCTCTCTTAGATCTTCTTGCCAACTGGAAAAATGAACTTTAAATCAATCACTTATCTCTGGCTTATCTTTTCAATGAAAATAATGATAACTACTAGTTAACTCTTTATTTATCTCTCTCAAGTAGATATTTTGTCATTTGTGAACTCTAGTTATTTTTTGGTTTTAACTCTCTGATAGCGACGTCGGTCAACACTCTAGTTCTCCTTAGGCTTCTCCGTCGGTTTACACTATGTTTCTGGATATTGGGTTTGTTTTTTATTCTTCTTGTTGGTAATAATGATCAGTTTTCTTTCTCATGCATCATTGTAACTTTTACTATCGGTGATCTCTATCTGTTAGGTTCCATTGACCGTCGGTGTTTTTAGTCACAATGTAAATGCTTTTCTTTTATGCATTACAGAAAGCATAATATTTATTTGTCTGATTCTCTAAATTCTTTGACACTTTGATTATAACCGATTAGATTATATCAAGTTGACATCAATGAAAATATAATCCATTAACTGATTTAATGTCTTGCATTATCCTTCTGCATTTCAGTTATCAACTTAACATCTTCAAACATTTAATCAGTTACATTTCATCACTTTATCTTTCTATCTCTTTTTCTTTTCATCAATCTTGTCACTACTCATATGTAGTTTTTCAATGTTCTTCTTAGCCTCAACAAGTTCTCCTTGTATGATTTTATTATATTTTTCTATTTCATAATACTTGGTTTTGTAGTCATCAAGTTCAATCTAGATTTTTCCCATCTAAAAATTTGCATTCTTTAGGATTTCTTCAATTTTGGTTCTTTCATGTTTTTCTTTCTGAATTTATTTAGCCATCTGAATAGAAGTATTTTCCTATTCTTGCTTCAATTTATATTTTTCTTTTTCAAGGTGTTTGACCTAAACTAATGAATTATTATCTAAATCTTTATTTTTAAATAAGATCTTGTCTTTGATTTTTGGAAATTTCAAGTTGTTCATTGAGTTTCTTGATCAAACCTTCTTCTCTTCTCAATTTGAATTTCAAGGCACCATTTTATACTTTAGCCTTATCAAGGTCTTCTAGTGCTTCTTAAAAGTTATCTTCCAAAGTTTTAGAATCAATCTTGATCTCTCTTAAGATATTAGGATTTCTCTCCAAGGGACAAAGGATTAGATATTAATTATTACAATTAAGTAGTACTGAGAGGGGGGTGAATCAGTATTATAGAACTTTGAAAATAAACTTATCAATTTTAAGCTTAACCAAATAATTACTGAAATTAAAATAACATAAATATAAAATATACAACTTGTTGGATTAGGCTAAAAGCTAATCTCCCAAGAACACCTGCATGCAAACCTGTCACATGGAAGAAGCAAGATACAGACAGAAGAAGAGAAAGCTATGGCGGCCAAAAAGCCAGAGACTTGATATCCATGTTGAAAAAATAAATTTCTATTATCATCAAAAATTAATGCAATACAATCTCCTTACTAAAATACAAAGCGGTGAATCCTTATAAAAGGATACCCAAACCCTAAAGGGAAAACCCTAAAAGAGATGCCTAAGTTTAACTTAAGTGTAGAGTATAATAGACTAATAATTAAATGAATTAATTATTAGCTATAATATGACTACTCTAACACCCACCCTTAAGTGTAACTTAGGGAGAAGCTAAACAACTAAGGACTAAAGGATGCATGAAAACAAAATACATGAAAGGAACTATGGGTCCTAGAAACTAGGCCTGATCAGGTACCCAAGTACAAGAAATAAACTAGATGAAGGAAACTGAGCCTTCAATCTAGGGAAAGTGCCAAAGAAAGGAACAAGAAAGAGCAAGAAGCATCTCCGAAGCATGAAGTTGTAAACTCTGTCAGAAGAAACTATTGGAACCCCCACTGAAGTGCATGACCAGGTAGAGAAGACAGTCTAAAGAGCTGATCAATCAAACTAAGGAAGCAATAGAACCAATAGGTGAACCCCCCCATAATGATGAACAGGGAGAGGTGACAAGAGCACTGAAATGCAATGCCAAAAACATCTACAGAAAGAAGAATCAAGAACACCAATAGTGTAACAGAAGTACAAGCACAGGATAAAGGGTGGTGTCACTGACACACAGCATGGGCTAATGTCATGAAAGGTATGCTCACTTGACAAAGGTGGATGAGCACAAAATGACATAACATCATAACCCCCATGGTACTTTATAACTGAGTGTGAGTACAAAAAACACACAAGGTGTACAAGATTCCAGAAATGTAGAAGTAGGTACTTTATCATAGTGCATTTATAGAAAATGGAATGCTACATAAGAGAAGTAAGCTCAAAAGTCAGAAAGAAGAGTGAGCCAGAAAGATCAGAAGAAGAGATCCCAGGACCTCTAGAACCCAAGTAATCTGCTAGAGTGTGAAAGATGTCAAACTTAGAGGAGAGAGAACCTAGAGTAGAATCTAGAAAAAATACCCCTACAACTGAATAGGACATTGAACTAGCTTTTTGATGATATCTGGTTTGCCAAAAATAGAGTCTAGATGAGCAAGATATGGCTCCCAGAAGGCAAAAACAAACATCAGACTTTGATAGAAAAAAAAGTTGTCAAAATGGCAAAACCCAAAACCCCAACCTCTATCATTGGAAATTTCTTGAAAAGAGCTTTCCGACGGTATATGGAAGTTAGAACAATACCCCTGTATGCTCAAGATAGAGTGAAAATAGTTTGGGCGGGTCAAAAAGGCCTCAAAAATAGGGTTTAAGCCCCTGGGGCTAAAAAAATAGGCCCTTGGGTGCATGGCACGCGCAGATGCTGAACCCGGAGCTCCTGGTCATCAATATGATAGTTGGCTAAGTAGAGGGAGCCGGGCTAGAGCCCCTAGTCCGTAATAGGACTAGCCACCAGGACAAAGGGCCCAGCGGGCCTGAGACTTCCCCCATGGGCAGCATAGAGGGTGGCACACCGGTCGGGTGCGGAGCGGCATGGGGGCACTAAGGAGGTAGGGGCCAGTGGTGGTAGGGTACCGATGGAGCAGTGGCCAACAGAGCGGGTAGGTAGCGGTGGGCAGGCCGCAGGGAGCGGAGCCAACAAGGCGGCGATCGGCGGCGGTGGTGCGCCAGTGGCGCACTGGTAGCGCCATATAAAATTACACTACACGCATTTTAAAATGCATAAAAAATCATTAAAAAATGATTTTTTTTTTAATTTTTCTCAAAAAACACGCCTGTACAACCCTAGTAGGGCAAAAAATTTCTCCCTAATGCTTTGGTGTCTAAATCAGATGAGTTTTGTATGGATTCTGGGGTTTTTGGGCCTTCTGGACGCAACCGTGAGGTTGATTTTGGTCCAAAGTGCTCCAAAAAATAGAGACCCCCTAGATCTAATAAAAAATATTGAAAAACCTCTGAAACCCTTTGTGTCTGGTATGCTTCAACGAAACAAGAACAATGAGCAACAAGTGAGCTCTGATACCATGTTGGATTAGGCTAAAAGCTAATCTCCCAAGAACACCTGCATGCAAATGTGTCACATGGAAGAAGCAAGATACAGATAGAAGAAGAGAAAGCTATGGCGGGAAAAAAGCTAGAGACATGATATCCATGTTGAAAGAATAAATTTCTATTATAAAAAAAAATGAATACAATAAAATCTCCTTACTAAAATGCAAAGCGGTGAATCCTTATAAAAGGATACCGAAACCCTAAAGGGAAAACCCTAAAAGAGATGCCTAAGTTTAACTTAAGCGTAGAGTATAATAGACTAATAATTAAATGAATTAATTATTAGCTATAATATGACTACTCTAACACAACTCATAACACCATGATTTTTTTCAAGAGGAAACCCTAGACAAGGGAAAACCCTGGTGGGGATGATACCCACAAATATTCACTAAAAGTTTTGTGTCCTTGTTAGGAGACTTGGCCCTATTAGGAGATGAGTGTTACATTAGTACATTTCCATGTTAAGGAAATACAAAACCATGTTAGGGGTATACATTGACCACACTACTCTTACAATCATAAATCTAGATCTATGTTACTATGATTTATTAAAATGAACTTATACAAGCATCTACTATGCTTAAGTAGTTCCATTTGTAGCTTGCATCACCTTTTGTCTGATTTTAACATCACAATGCATCCATTTATCTGATAATATAATATCCAGTCTTCACTTCTCAAAACCTTTCTATATAATATTTTATCTCATACTCAGTCGGCTCCCAAATACATCACAAAATGTGATCAACTCTTACGCAAAAATCAACTACAAATTCAACAATAATACATTACCAAAATTAGGGTAAGACCTAATTTAAATCCAACTTAGCACAATTGGATTCCATGTTACACTCCTTAATCATCATGACTGTTCAACTACTTTGTCTCACTGCTACATTGTCTTCGCATGAAATCAATCATTTACAACTTTCATATTTGAACTCCAAAACTTAAGAGACATTAACAATTGGTGCTACTTTTTTTATCACATTTCCTTTCTAATTATTCAATGAAAAATATTTTCTTGAATTATCTTTTATGTTCTTAAACCCAAAAAGATTGAATGGATGTATCCTCTCCTCTCACCTTCATGGATCTTGGGTGTAAGAGAAATCCATTCTCTATTTTTTAGAGGACCTACCTCCCAACCACTTTACCAAATATTATGAGAGGGAATGTGATGTAGATTAGGCAACTAGAATAATGGCACAGCCCAACCTAATGGCTCTTCACCCTTTTGACTCAACTCCTAAGCCAACCTTCAACTAAGATTCGTATCTCACCTAAACCATGCATAGTCATGAAATTAATACTTCTAGAGAGTGATAATAGTTCTTCCTTATTAATTTTACTTACCTTTATCCTCTGGACAAGTTTGAGCACTTCATTCAAATGTTGGGATCATAAAGCACAAAACCTATCCTAATGGCTAGTAGCCCTAAGAACTCAATTTTTTAGTGACAACTCCAAAATTATCCAAATAACCCCTTAAAATATTTATGGTTTTAGATACCCTTTATGGGCCTTATAAAATTTCTAAGAGATTGGGTCTCGAATCGACTCCTGCACCCCCACACACTTACAAATGGATACAGACCTAATAGGCCTAATTAGGTCTGGTTTCCAAAGTAAGTCATTAGAAATGGATTCAAAGAACAAAAAAATGCTTGGATGTGTTATACTACCCTCAAATACACTATTTCCACCATTCAATTTGTTCTAATCACTTCCTGGTATGACTGTCTCATTATTATTCTCATTTCTAGACTAAACACATGGGTTTGTTTAGCCTAGGGCTTGGTGGGAAAAATACCAAACCATGCACCCTAATCATGCAATCCAGGAATCCTTTAATACACCCCCTAACTATAATTTCACCAAGATAAATGGAATTCCCATGGTGGGATTTCAAGTTAGGGCTCCGTCTTTCACTAGACATAATAAACAAGGGTTTCTGGGACTAGTTTCCCCGAATGGTTCACAACTTGCACTAAACCACACCAAATTGGATCAAACTAGTTGCATAAGAACCAAAAAAACAAAACACTATGAAAATCCTTCAAAATTTCATCAAATTAAATCACCAATCAATCATACTATATCAAAATCAGAGAGGTTATCAACAAAATTAGAATTTATTCATTCAAATTCCAGCAAGCTTCGTACATCAATCAACAATCATTCATGTATGGTCTAAAGAAAGATAAATAGCCCCTTCCCAATGGGTACATCTATTTTTCAAATTGTTTTTGCCAATGGTTTCCAAATCACAACTTCTCAAGAAAATTCTAAAAAGTTGCCTAGCAACTTTTAAATGTTGCTTAACAACATTTTATATCTTTTATACAATTTTGGTAGTTTATATGGTCTAATGATCCTAAATGATTTTTTAAGCCTTTAAGAGACATAATTTATGCCTATACCTACCTTAAAACCACCTAAAGACCTTATTATAACCCTTAATATATCCCTTGGGCTAATAGGACTCTAGGTTTATAAAAAACCTTAAAGCATATTAGCCTTACAAATGGGTCATTGAGTACATCATGCGTGATCCTAATGGATTCAACCCTTTATTCCCTTAATTCCTATCTACCAAGAAGATTTTTTATATGACGATTCCCTGCACCATATTCTGAGGACAAGAAAAACTCTAGTCCCTTGAGTTGGAAAATCAGAGACTTCAACTTCAGTGTGTTTAATGGCTTCAACAGTCATCCAAGTGGCATCTTCTAGGGGTTGATATTTCCATTTGATCAAGAATTCATAGTAGGTATGTATCCTCATTTTCATTCTTACCCTCTTGTCAAGGATGTTGGTTGTATTCCTGGTTTTGGCTAGTTTCCCTAAATTTTGTTGTCTTCTCTCTCTGATTTCATGTTTAAAGTAGAAGTCTCTCAGTTCTTATACCTTTTCCCTGTCGAAGTTTTCAGGTTTTCAAGTCTAAATCTATGAGAATGTGCAAAAACCTTGAAACCCTAGGTCTTGTTTAGTGTTCTGAATTGAAAAGAAACCCTAACATGTTTTTCACTTATGTTTTGTTGTTACTTTTTGTTTCACATAAGTCATGTGTTACATTCTGATCGCCTAGTAGCATAACTTGATTGGCATATTCCCTTTTTCCTCCAGACTTGGCGATTAGCTTGTGTCACGTAGTCTCACTCAAAATTAGAATATTCCTTTGGCATTTCTAGACTTTGCGATTTAGTTTGTATCGCGTAGTCGAGGAATCAGTAAACAGGTCAGCAGTATATGAAGGGACCCACAGATAGGTCGTGAAGTCACAGGAAATTATCAGTAGCTAAGGGTTTGTCACAAGACATCGCGATCTCTTTATGTCACATAATTTATAGATGGGTCTAAGGTTAAGTAAGTTGTGCAAAGCTTTAGTCGCATGGTCTCTAGAAAGGATGCCAGTAAAGTGAAAGTTGCCGAGACTTTGCGACTAACCATATGTTGTTTGAGGTAAAAGCACAGTCGGGTTGTCGCTAGATTTAGGAGATGACTCAACTTTCCATTATGCAATGTAGAAATAAATGATCAATGAGACATGCGTCAGAAGGTAAGTGGATTTCAAAGACTTATCACATGGTCACCAAAAGGTAAGGATTTATTCAGCGACTATGAGACTAAATTAAGGGCTTCTATTTGTCACAAAGTCTTTGAATATTTTAAGGGTATAATGGATTACTTGGCGATTTGGTGGGAGCCATCAGATGAAGTGATTAAAAAATCCTACAGTGGTTGCAAAGTCTGAGAATAAGAGAGTCCAAAAGGAAAAGTACTCGCAACTTAGAGATAAGGGTATGTCACAAAGTCATTAGATGAAGTAAAGGGCATAGTACCTATCATGGTGTCTCAAAAGGTTTTGACACTTAACATTTGTATTTTGTGATCGAGTGACTAAGGGTAGTCATGGGGTCTTGCAAAGGAAATAAAACATTTAGCGACTAGGAGACAACCGTGAAAGCTAAAAGTGACGGTTAGTCGCATAGTCTCCAAAAAGGATGTGAGTTAGTGCTAACCATTGGCGACTTTGATTTCTTCATTGTCACGTGATCGCCAGATGATAACTTTGGTTAACAAAGGTAAGGAAAGTTGTATAGTCACTGAGTCTCCAGAAAAATCATGGGCTAAGGACTAGGGTCAGTGACAGAGAAATTGTATGTAGTCGCATGGTCACCTGATACCAAATATTAAGAAAAGGCGGTAGCATCTGATATGAAAATGTGAGTCACTCATCATCCAATGACAAGCTCAGATTTTGATTACTGTGAAAAAAGGGGTAGCTGAGATGTATGATAGTGATCCAATCACAAGAAGACATGTCATCTCATTTGAATTCTGTAAGGTTTTTTCAAGGATTCAGTTTTATGAATTTGATTTCCTGTCACGCTCATGGAACTATGGCTAGATTTTCAATCAATTTCACAGTATGTTGAATTAAAGACAGAATTGATGTTTTCCAAATTATGAGCAATGTACTTCGAACGGTTACTAAAAGGGGCTGATTGTGTATTCATTTTCATTCATCTTGCTTTCAGAATTTCAAAAAGAGAAGGGCTAAGTATTCGAAAAGAGAGAAAAATTAGAGATTTGCTGGGTTTTCTGTTGCTTAAAGCTCATTATTTCCCAATAATTGTGCACAGGGGAGTAGGTAAATCTCAGAGATAGATTTGTTTTAGTATCGGTAAAGAAGAAGAGATTCAAGCATGGTAAACATGAGTAGAGCGGTTAGTGTAGCTTCGACCAGTAATTGAAGTGAAAAGGTAGAAGAGGAGGCAAAAGAAAAACCAAATTATTTTGATGAATTTCTCAGATTGCTTCCTGGTTCAACTCAGAACAAAAGAGAAAATGAAAATATGCTCATAGATGATTATCGTGATATACGAGATACTGACACTCCGAGAACAACATGTTTTTCACTTTTTACTTACTTCTACAAGAATTCTGATAAAGTTATTTCAGTGTCAAACCCTTGGACTTGTGGTTTAGCTAGACTAATTGTTCCTGATGTCTACATAGATGTAGACTTGTTCCTAGGAGGTGAGAAAGTATTTAGATCCTATGTCTGGGACAAGCCCATATTACTATAAGGATTTACACTTCTACATTAAGTATATCACCTATGCCCTATGTAGAGTGCTAGGGATAAATGGGGAAGTAGAGAAGATCAATGCTGGCATTTTGATGATGGTGATGGATCTATAGGAGGTGCATTCTAGCACTAGTTATGATTACATACAACATATCATTGATCAGATGCATGAGGGTTTCATTGCAACTCAGAAGAAGTTGAAGGACCCTAATGAAAAGGATCCCAATTTTTTCCATTATTCCATTCTTATGCATCTTCAGTTATATTTCAATTTTGTGATCATGGATGTGGATAATTTGGACCCTCAGAGGTTTTACCAGGAAGAACCTAATCCTATCTAATTTTGGGTGAGGGTTTGGAATTACACATCTAAGGACTGTGATTATTGTGCTTTCTAGAATTGAATTGTATATCCAATAATACAAGGTCTGGGCATCAGCAAGACAAGGGTCCCACTAAAGATTATGCAACTGCTAAGGCCATGTGACTACACTAATAAGTGGGAGGGAAAACATAATTAGGGTGATTTCTTCTTGGAATAAAATTATACTATCATCAGGGTATATGGGTGTATTCACCCACCTCATCTCATACCTTACTATGTACCAGTAAGAGTGGCTGCAATGGAGTTTATATGGAAGCTATTGTTAATAGACAATGAGCATTTTGCACCACACAAGAAGGGGACTTTGACCCATAGGTAGTTCAAAATTTTTAATTTTACAATTGGCAAGGGTGCTATTAATGCAGTGGGCCAGTGGTTGGAAGGGTGCAGAATGGGGGCAGCTCCTTATAGATATATTGACTCGGAAGGCTTCATGGCAGGGGAGATAAAATTGTATACTCATACAATCCCCAATACCAATGTCCATTGTGAATGCATAGAGGAAGATGCAACAAGGAACATTTTGGATGAAGATGACATTCAGACAAGAAGAATGAGGATTTTGGAGCTGTTAAATCTTGAAAGACAAATCAAGAGAAATGGGATGGCTTTTGGGGGTTTTTACCTTGATCTCCCATATTTTGATAAGATTAAGGCCATGATAGACAATTATTATGTGCTTACTAAACAGCTTGTGAGTGTTCTTGACAAGAAAGGTGCCCAAGGGCTAGATCAATTAGAGTGTGAATATGATAGTAGTAGTGTGGTGATTATGCATGTCCTACTAGATATGTTCCACCACAGCAAAATATTGATAAAGTGCCACAGCTATAGGGAACAGAGGGCCACATTATTGATTTGACTGATGAAAGAATTGGAAGAGAAGCCTTAGGTGATGTATGTGCCTTTACAACCACAGCATCTGCAAATTGAAGACAAGGAAAAGTCAGAAGAGGTGGTTGAGGAAAAGGTTGAGGGATAAAAATGAAATGAAATTGCTTTGAGAGCATTAAGAGGTGTTTTACAACATAGAATTGAAATCCTAAAGGATAAGACTGATGTTGTACTTAATGCCTATAATAAGTTTCCAGCTTTGCATACAGTGGTCATGGGGCATCTAGCTATCTTGAACCCCTAGTTTACTAAATGGTCTACTAGGGTACAATTGTTTGAAAAGCTAGCATCTTTGCAAACCCTAAGATCAGATTTGCTGGAGATAGTGACAGAAGTTGAAGATGAGATCAAAAGGGTCAATATTGCTCTCTCTTTCTTTAAAGGCAAATTGAATCAAATAGAGGTTAAATTAAGCCTCTTCTATGATGACTTTAATAGATTTTTTCCATCCTTAAGGGGAGATGATGATCAAGTAAAGGCCTTAGATGCCTGGAGGAATGAATTTGATAGAAAAATGCCTAGTGATGAGGCATTTATTTTGGGGAGTACTGATGTGGATATAGAAGGATTCAATAAGATATTGGATGAAGGTTTCAAGGCAAAAACTGACATCAAAAATTTTCTAGTAGATGTTAAGAACATTAGTGATGCTAGATGGGATAGGCAAAAGGTACAAATATAGAGTACTCAAGACTTCAAATGGCCATCAGATGATGAAGTTAAATCATTGGAATTGATGACCACACCCAAGAGAAAGAAGCCAATAGTTTAAATAGAAGTCTTGGACGATGAGTAAGGGTGAATACTTGGTGCCTCACTATTGAAGATAAAGAAGTCAGTTATTGCAAAAGGAAAGTGTAGGTGAATATGTAAGCACGGTCATCTAGACTCGACATGAATACTACCAGCTACCATGTATACTATCAAAATGAAGTCGCTAGATCAGGGGAAGAACAAAGAATATCTATTTTTATATTTTGACTTGGTCGTTCCACTGCTTCTTCTCTCTCTTTCTCTTTTGTCTCTTCTATAGTTTTAGGGTTAGGTTTTTTGAGACCATCCGAAGCTTGTAGCATTCTAAATTTGTGTTTTTGTTTTCAAGCTTCAAAGCTTTTTCATGTATGAAAGAAGGATTACATCAATAAAATACGGTGCAATTTTACTCTTCTCTATTGTTGTCTCTTTATTTCCTGTGTATGCTT
>MU227918.1:569105-584306 GCA_018584345.1 Thuja plicata | reverse complement strand
TAAGGTGCAGGCCTATGTTCCTCATTCAGCAGTAAAAGATATCCTTACATAGTCAGAGGTAACTGGTAAGAGATGTAAGTGGATTACAAGAATTCAAGAATTCAACCTTGAAATCAATATCACCAAATTAATAAGAGGACAAGGCTTGGAAAAACTTATGACAGAAGAGAACCTAGATTTAGTATAGCTGAACCAGACAGAAATACATGACCAAGCTATTACTAGTATAGAAAGGAAACCATATTATACAGATATTGTTTTCTTTCTCAAAAATGCTAAGTGCCCTGATCATTTTTCTGAAAATCAAAAGAGGATTCTGAAATTACAAAATCAAAGGTATATTCTGATCCAAGGAGATTTGTTTTGGAAAGATAAGAATGGTATAATATTGTTGTGCCTTGACAAATACCAAGCTGAGAAAGTTCTGATTGAGATGCATGAAGGCGAATGTGGAGGTCACTTTTCTGCTAAGACCACCACCCATAAGATTTTGAGGGAAGAGTATTATTGGCCTACCTTGTTCAAAGATACGTATATTCATGTCAAGAAATGTCAACCATGTCAGAGGTTTTCCAACAAATTGAAATTTGCAGGAGCTCTGTTGCTAAATCTAGTGAGCACTGAGGCTCCTTTTGCTATGTGGGTGATTGATTTTATTGGTGAATTTCAAGAGAAATCTAGTGCAGGGCATAGCTGGATATTGGTGGCCACTGATTACTTTACTAAATGGATTGAAGCTATCCCTACCAGGAGAGCAACAAGCAAGGTGGTTACTAAGTTTCTCATGGATAACATTTTAACCAGGTTTGGTGTGCCTAGTAAATTAGTAATGGATAATGCTATGAGTTTTAGATCAGAAGAAATGACAAGTTTCTATGAAAGATATGGGATTATAATATCATACTCATCCCTATATCACCCACAGGCTAATGGAAAAGCTGAGTCTAGCAACAAAAGTATATTGAAGATATTGAAGAGGACTCTGGAACAAAATAAGAAAACATGGCACAAAAAATTGAAATTAGCTCTTTGGGTTGATAGGATAACACTCAAGAAGGCAACTGGTAAGTCTCCTTTTGACTTGGTATATGGTTTACAAGCAAGGTTGCCAATTAACAATCTACTACCTGTTTACCAATTCATACAAGAAGAACATTTAGATGTCTCTGACCAGATGCAAGACAGGATGATACAGTTGATAGAATTAGATGAAATAAGGAGAGATAGTCAGAAAGAGAACATAAGGTTACAGCAAAAAATGAAGTATCTGTTTGACAGAAGGGCTACTGACAGAAAGTTTTAGGCTAGAGACTTAGTTCTCCAATGGAATGCAAGGGTAGAGAACAGAGGTAAGCACAAAAAAATTGAGTCTTTATGGCTAGGACCTTATATTATTTCAGAAAATTTTGGCAAAGACTCATATTTATTGAAAAATATGGAGGGAGAAAGTTTTGAGTTGCCTGTGCATGGGAAATTTTTGAAGCCTTTCTTTAAGTAAAAATCAAAGTAGTGCACAAGTAAATATGTGTCATATGTAAGTCTTTCCTTTCCTTGTTTGTAGGTTCTGTAAATATTTCCCTTTCTATTTTTGGTGTTCTACTCCATTTTTTGTTGTGGTTTGCAACCAGAGATTCTATGGTTCTTTGCCATAAACTATGTTTAGCCAATCCTCATTAGAGCCATTATTGGTTGTATTCCCAATTTTGGCTAGTTTCCCTAAATTTTGTCATCTTCTCTCTCTGATTTTGTGTTTAAAGCAGAAGTCTCTCAGTTCTTATACCTTTTCCCTGTCAAATTTTTCAGGTTTTCAAGTTTTAATCTATGAGAATGTGCAAAAACCTTGAAACCCTAGGTCTTGTTTAGTGTTCCAAATTGAAAAGAAACCCTAATGTGTTTTTCACTTATGTTTTGCTGTTACTTTTTGTTTCACTTAAGTCATGTGTTACATTCTGATCGCCTAGTCGCATAACTTGAATGGCATATTCCCTTTTTCTTCCAGACTTGGTGATTAGATTGTGTCACGTAGTGTCAATCAAAATTAGAATATTCCCTTGGCATTTCTAGACTTCATGATTTAGTTTGTATTGCGTAGTCCCAGGATCAGTAAATAGGTTAGCAGTATATGAAGGGACCCACAGATAGGTTGTGATGTCACAGGAAATTATCAGCAGCAAAGGGTTTGTCACAAGACATCACGATCTCTTTATGTCACATAATCGCTAGATGGGTTTGAGGTTAAGTAAGTTGTGCAAAGCTTTAGTCGCATGGTCTCTAGAAAGGATGCCAGTAAAGTGAAAGTTGCTGAGACTTTGCGACTAAACATATGTTGTTTGAGGTAAAAGCATAGTCAGGTTGTCGCCAGATTCAGGAGATGACTTAGGTTTCCATTATGCGATGTAGAAATAAATGATTAATGAGACATGTGTCAGAAGGTAAGTCGATTTCAAAGACTTATCACATGGTTTCCAAAAGGTAAGAATTTATTCAGCGACTATGAGACTAAATTAAGGGCTTCTATTTGTCGCAAAGTCTTTGAAGATTTTAAGGGTATAATGGATTACTTGGTGATTTGGTGGGAGTCATCAGATGAAGTGATTAAAAAATCCTACGGTGGTTGCAAAGTTTGAGAATAAGAGAGTCCAAAAGGAAAATTACTCGTGACTTAGAGCTAAGGGTATGTCACGAAGTCATCAGGTGAAGTAAAGGGCATAGTACCTGTCATGGTGTCTCAAAAGGTTTTGACACTTAACATTTGTATTTTGCGATTGGGCGACTAAGGGTAGTCATGGGGTCTTGCAAAGGAAATAAAACATTTAGTGACTGGGAGACAACCGTGAAAGCTAAAAGTGAAGGTTAGTCACGTAGTCTTTGAAAGGGATGTGAGTTAGTGCTTTAAACATTGGTGACTTTGATTTCTTCACTATTGCATGATTGCCAGATAATAACTTTGGTTAACAAAAGTAAAGAAAGTTGTATAGTCACTGAGTCTCTAGAAAAATCATGGGTTAAGGACTAGGGTCATTGATAGAGAAATTGTATGTAGTCAAATGGTCGCCTGATACCAAATATTAAGAAAAGGCGGTAGCATTTGATATGACAATGTGAGTCACTCATCGTCCAACAACAGGCTTAGATTTTGATTACTATGCAAAAAGGCATAGCTGAGATGTATGACAGTGAGCCAATCGCAAGAAGACATGTCATCTCATTTGAATTCTGTAATGTTTTTCCAAGGATTCAATTTTATGAATTTGATTTCCTGTCACGCTCATGGAACTACGGCTAGGTTTTCAATCAATTTTGCAGTATGTTGAATTAAAGATAGAATTGATGTTTTCCAAAATATGAGTAATGTACTTTGAATGGTTACTATAAGGGGCTAATTATGTATTCATTTTCATTCATCTTGCTTTCAGAATTTCAAAATGAGAAGGGCTAAGTATTCTGAAAGAGAGAAAAATCAGAGATTTGTAGGGTTTTATGTTGCTTAAAGCTCATTATTTCCTGAGAATTATGCACAGGGGAGTAGGTGAATCTCAGAGATAGATTTGTTTCAGTATCGGTAAAGAAGAAGAGATTCAAGCATGGTAAACATGAGTAGAGTGGTCAGTGTAGCTTTGACCAGTAGTGGAAGTGAAAAGGTAGAAGAGGAGGCAAAAGAAAAACCAAATTATTCTGATGAATTCCTCAGATTGCTTCCTGGTTCAACTCAGAACAAAAGAGAAAATGCCAATGTGCTCATAGATGATTATCATGATATATGAGATGCTGACACTTCTATAAGAATTCTGATAAAGCTATTCCAGTGTCAAACCCTTGGACTTGTGGTTTAGCTAGATTAATTGTTCCTGATGTCTACATACATGTAGACTTGTTCCTAGGAGGTGAGAAAGTATTTAGATCCTTTGTCTGGGACAAGCCCATATTACTATAAGGATTTACACTTCTACATTAAGTATATCGCCTATGCCCTATGTAGAGTGCTAGGGATAGATGGGGAAGTAGAGAAGATCAATGCTAGCATTTTCATGATGGTGCTAGATCTACAGGAGGTGCATTCTAGCACTAGTTATGATTACATACAACATATCATTGATCATATGCATGAGGGTTTCATTGCAACTTAAAAGAAGTTGAAGGACCCTAAGGAAAAGGAGCCCAAGTTTTTCCATTATTCCATTCTTAAGAATCTTCTGTTATATTTCAATTTTGTGATCATGGATGTGGATAATTTTGCCCCTCGGAGGTTTTACTAGGAAGGACCTAATCCTATCGAATTTTGGGTGAGGGTTTGGAATTACACATCTAAGGACTGTGATTATTGTGCTTTCTAGAATTGGATTGTATATCCAATAATACAAATTTTAGGCATCAGCAGGACAAGGGTCCCACTAAAGATTATGCAACTGCTAAGGCCATGTGACTACAATGATAAGTGGGAGAGAAAACATAATTGGGGTGATTTATTATTGGAAGAAAATTATACTATCATCAGGGTATATGGGTGTATTGACCAACCTCATCTCTTACCTTACTATGTACCAGCAAGAGTGGCTGCAATGGAGTTTATATGGCAGCTATTGTTAACAGACAATGAGCATTTTTCACCACACAAGAAGGGGAATTTGACCCCTATGCAGCTCATAATTTTTAATTTTACAATTGGAAAAGGTGTTATTAATGTAGTGGGCTAGTGGTTGGAAGGGTGCAGAATGGGGGAAACTCCTTATAGATATATTGACCCGGAAGGCTTCATGGCAGGGGTGAGAAAATTGTATACTCCTACAATCCGCAATACCAATGTCCACTATGAATGCATAGACAAAGATGCAACAAGGAACATTTTGGATGAACATGACATTCAGACAAGAAGAATGAGGATTCAGGAGCTGTTAAATCTTGAAAGACAAATCAAGAGAAATGGGATGGCTTTTGGGGCTTTTTAACCTGATCTCCTATATTTTGATAAGATTAAGGCCATGGCAGACAATTATTATGTGCTTACTGAACAACTTGAGACTATTCTTGACAAGAAAGGTGCGCAAGGGTCGGATCACTTAGAGTCTGAATATGATAGTAGTAGTTAGAGTGATTATGCACATCCTACTAGATATGTTCCACCATAGAAAAATATTGTTGAATTACCACAGCTATAGGGAACAGAGGGCTACATTGTTGATTTGACAGTGGTGACACAACCTGATGACATAGAAGAGCCTACTGCTAAGAGGTAGAAAGTAGAAATAGGTCAACCTTTAGTTGAGGGGCAAGATAAGAAAAGGGATAAGGCTAAAGCCCTAGTACCTGGGAATAGGTTATATGATCATAACCTAACGAAATCAATTAGGGAAGGCAAGAAGCAATAGCCTGATTTGGAGGAGAAGGTTGAATTGCCTCTTAAGGCCTGTGTTGATGAAAGATTGATCCATCAACAAAAATTTTTGAATGATGACAACTTTGTCAAAACTGAGGAGTTTAAAGAATTCCTAAGATGGTACAAGAAGGAGCAGATAAGAGCTCAATTGACAATTGATGGTAAGAAGACAATAACAAATGAGGCTTTAGTGGCTCTGCAGTCTTATGATCCTAAAAGTGAGGAAATTTCACCTGTAGATAGTGGTATATTATTGGCTGAGGGATGGGATTTGGCATCTTCCTTCATAATTGACTAGATAAGAAAATAGCTAGATCTCAAAATGGCCAGTGAAGTTCATATGGGAGATGTAATCAAAGGATTTGGGTATAGCCCAAAGTCTCAAGCTTTTGCAATGTGGAGCCTATGCCCAAAGGATCAAAAGCCCCAAGTGGTGAACATCCAGGAGAATATGGTTGGTAGTCAGATGGTGTGGAAAATGAAAAATATAGGAGATTTGGAAATATCTCAAATCATGACACACTGGGCTCACTTAAATAAGGACAAAACTAAATAGTTGTCTGATAATTGTTGCTCATTGTTAGAAGAGACAAGTGCATTGGCTAAAGATCAAGAGATGTGCCATATACAAATGCACCAGCAAGATCTGGTGATAAAAAGACTGATGAAAGAATTGGAAGGGAAGCTTGAGGTGATGTATGTGCCTTTACAACCACATCCTCTGCAAATTGAAGACAAGGCAAAGTCAGAAGAGGTGGTTGAGGAAAAGGTTGAGGGAGAAAAATGAAATGAAATTTCTTTGAGAGAATTAAGAGGTGTTTTACAACATAGAATTGAAATCCTGAAGGATAAGACTGATGTTGTACTTAATGCCTATAATAAGTTTCCAGCTTTGCATACAGAGGTCATGGGGCATCTAGCTATCTTGAACCCCTATTTTACTAAATGGTCTACTAGGGTACAATTGTTTGAAAAGCTAGCATCTTTGCAAACCCTAAGATTAGATCTGATAGAAGTTGAAGATGAGATCAAAAGGCTCAATATTGCTCTCTAATTCTTTAAAGGCAAATTGAATCAAAAAGGGGTTAAATTAAGCCTCTTCTCTAATGACTTTAATATATTTGTTCCTTCCGTAAGGGGAGCTGATGATCAAGTAAAGGCCGTAGATGCCTGGAGGAATGAATTTGACATCAAAATGCCTAGTGATGAGGTATTTATTTTAGGGACAGATGTGGATATAGAAGGATTCAATAAGATATTGGATGAAGCTTTCAAGGCAGAAACTGACATCAACAAGTTTCTAGTAGATGTTAAGAACATCAGTGATGCTAGATGGGATAGGTAAAAGGTACAAATTCAGAGTACTCAAGACTTCAAATGGCCATCAGATGATGAAGTGAAAGCATGGGAATTGATGACCACACCTAAGAGAAAGAAGCCAGCAGTTGAAGAAGAATTCTTGGACAATGAGTAAAGGTGAATACTTGGCACCTCACTATTGAAGATAAAGAAGTTAGTTATTGCAAGAGGAATGTGTAGGTGAATATGTAAGCATGGTCATCTAGACTCGACATGAATACTACCAGCTACCATGTATACTATCAAAATGAAGCCGCTAGATCGGGAGAAGAACAAAGAATATCTATTTTTATCTTTTGACTTGGTCGTTCCACCGCTTCTTCTCTCTTTCTCTTTTGTCTCTTCTATAGTTTTAGGGTTAGGTTTTTTGAGACCATCCGAAGCTTGTAGCATCCTTTTGAAAAGGATTCCAAGATGGTTGAAGACCTATATATATATAAGAGAGTTGTATTTTTAAAAGGAGATGAAATATATTGTAAAATTAGTCTTTCTAAATTTGTGTCTGTGTTTTCAAGCTTCAAAACTTTTTCATGTATGAAAGAAGGATTACATCAATAAAATATGGTGCAATTTTACTCTTTCCTATTGTTGTCTCTTTATTTCCTGTGTATGCTTTTTTATGCTTAAGGTTGTAAGGCAGTCTGAAGCATTTTGGTTACAAGGTAACTATCTAATTACTTACAAGTTTCTTTCATGTAAATAACTAAGTTTTGTGATTGGTTTTTGGAAGCATGTTAGTATTTAAAGATTTGATACAGTATTTTAGAGGTAACTAGATAATTTGTAAGGCAACTTATCCAAATTGCATGTAGGTTGTAAGGAAACTTACAATATTTTTTTTTTGTGAGACTTTAAGTTTTTTGACTTTGTAACCCAAAGGATAGGCACTAATCCAGGTCTTTGTTCTGATAATCTATCATCATCCAAGTTTTCAAAACTATTCAAAATTATTTCAATTAAAACACATCTATTACTAAAAAAAATGAGCTAAACTCATTAAGGACTTATATCAGCAGGATATGGTCCATTTTGTTGATTCTTTAGAGAGTAAATCATTGGATTATCCCTCCTAAAAACAAAAGGAAGAAGGATGAATGTCCTTGTCTCATTGGTTCATGTTATCAAAACTATATCCTGGCTTATAATACTCTATTTTAGATCAATCATTGCAATCTCTAAAGTATTCTATAAGTTGTTACAGTGAGGTTTTAGGTACATAGCTAGTGAATGAAATAATCCACCAAATACATAGGCTAAAATATCAGTAATCTTTAAAACTGAATACCTGCCTGAGTCTGTGGAGCTCAAAAATGAAGAAGGATATTATCCAATCCTTAGAAATTAGCCTTTCTCTTGCCTAAAAGAGGTTGCATTCAAGTATACAAGGTATACTATCATCATTAGGTAAGTGTTGTAATAAAAAGTGCTAACAAAGGACACTCTCAATCTTAGGTTTGGATTATTTAGGTAGATCTTTCACCAAAGCTTCCCTACTTTCTGCAGATTGACCTGTATCACAAACATCACCAGCAGGACCTTTATATGCATAAATGTCATAAATATTAAAACCAGAGGAAAGACCAAGATCAGGGGGAAGATCTATTTTGTACATATTTTTTCCACACTTCTTGAGGATCTTGAATGGTCCTCTCTTCTTCTTCATAAACTTAGTATACTTCTCTTTTGGAAGTCTCTCCTTTTTTAGATGAATCATCACCACATCACCCACCCGAAACTACAAATCTATTCCCTTCTTATCTGTTGCTTTCTTATACTTATTATTATTGTGTGTCAACTTATGCCTCACTTGCTGATGAATATACCTCATCACCTCTGCAAAATATTATTCCTTTGCACTTCTTTCTAATTATTTCATATCCCTCAACTCTAAAACACCTCTTGGGCTTGTCCCATAAACAATTTGGAATGGGCTCAGACCAGTACTTCTATTAACTAAGTCATTATAAGATAATTCTTCTTAATGAAGGATAAAATCCCATGTTTCTCCATGATTTTTTGTTAGAAATATTAATAGGTTCACAAGTGACCTATTAACAACCTCTATTTTTCCATCAGACTAGGGATGGTTGGCTAAGGAGAAAGACAAACTTGTACCCAGTCTCTTCCAAATAGTTCTCCAAAAGTGTCCAATAAACGTGGAATCTCCATCTGAAATGATAGATAAAGGAAAACCATGAAGCCTTACTAATTCCTTGAAGATGATGCCTACCATGTGGGATGAATCAATGGTAGTTTTACAAGGTATAAAATGGGTCATCTTAGAGAATCTATCCACCACAACATAAATACTATCATGCCCACATTTTGTCCTTGGAAGTCCTAATACAAAATCCATGATCACTAAATCCCATGGTTTATTTGGAATTGGAAAAGGAATGTGCAACCTTGAATTGGAACTAATCCCCTTAGCCTTTTGACAAATTATACATCCTTCAAAAAAAAAATTAATGTATGTCTTCATGCTTGGCCAGAAATAGAATCTTCTAACAAGTTAAAGGGTTTTATAAATCCCAAAATGCCCTGCTAGACTCCCACAATTCTTTTCCTTTATAATGTTTCTCTCGTAGAACTTCTAGAAATGGAAATTTGACTCCCTTTAAAATTTTTTCCCTCTTGAAATAAAATCATATAATTCCATATGATATATATCCCCTATTTCCATGCATACCTGATGGGCTTCTTTGAATTATTCATCTCCTTGGTACATGGCCTTCATTGAATTGATCCCTATGATTTCTAATTAGATTTCCTTCACTATCAATATCCTCCTGCTAAGAGAATCACCTACCTTATTGGATACCCATTTCTTATGTTTAATAGTGAAAGTGAAAGCTTTTAGGTACTCCATCCACTTAATGTGTTTGTGACTCAAATTTTCTTGCATGATCAAAAAGCTCAAAGCATGATTTTCAATATAGACTACAAATTCCTTGGGTAATAAATAATGTCTCCATTTTCTCAGAGACTGAACCTTGGCATATAATTCTAGATCATATGTTGAATATATTTGTTTTTCCTCATTAATTGTTTCACTAAAAAGGCCACAGGATTACCCTCTTGACTCAAAACTACTCCTATAGCCTTATTTCTTTTGTCACATTCAATGATAAAAACCTTATAGAAATCTGGTAAGACCAAGATAGGTTGATCTACTACCCTTTTCTTCAAATATTCAAAAGACCTATCTCCCTCATTAGTCAATTAAAAGTAACATTTTATGCCCCCCTTTATGGCATCAATCATGGGTGCACATACACCACTAAATATATAGGTGTTGGCCAATCAAGAATTTTTTCCACCTTGGAGGGATCCATTTTGAGACGTCTGTTGGAGATCAGAAAGCCAATAAACACCAATTCTTTGTGCAAGAAGACACACTTTTCCAAATTTATCTTTAATTGTCCTTCATTCAACCTTTTCAACACCAAATCCAAATGCATTAGATGCTCATCCTTATCTTTTCTAAAAATCAATATATCATCTAAATATACAAAAAAAAATGATTTATAAAAGGTTTTAGGACTTCATTCATGAGACTCATGAATGTACTAGGGGCATTACAAATGCCTAATGGCATAACCAACCACTGATAGAGTCCTTCATTTTTTTTTAAAGTAGTTTTTGGTGCAAGGGTGCCTAGAATGAAATTTGCACACCTGAGGGAAAAAGATTTGGAGAGAGACTCTAGAGCATCTATCAAGGTGAATTGGAGTGTTTTAATGCCAATCATGGCCATTTGTAATGATCAATTAAATGTTAAGATGAAAATTCGTAAGGGTCTTTATGAGGACTCTAGGACCAAATTATTTGTAAGGGGGCCAATAGTGCTTATATGGGATCTAAATAGGTAAGAGGGTCCTAGATAGAATAAATATATCCTAGGGTTAATCTAGATACAATTTTGATAAGTTAAGAAGAAATTAAAGAAATAAGACAAAGGTTACAAATTCAAATATTTGAATTCTAACGGTTTGTAGTTGTTTGAAGGGAAAGTATGATTAAGGGTCGTTTGGAATTATAATGCATTAAAACCAATTAGAATCAGTTTGGAGAAGTTGTAATGGCATATATGTAACCTCTAGAAAGAATATGGAGGACAAATAGTATGGGTGAGACTGAGAATGTATAGACTGCACTCATAATTGCAATAAAATCCCTGATTTTTGTGAATTTCTCATAGTAGTTAGAATTGGTTCATTGTCTATGCTTTCCTAGTGATTGAAGAACATCCATAAATATTTTTTGAATTATTTCTTATGTTCTGATATTTTATATTGGGTCATTCATTCACTATTTTTTTCTAACAGAACCTTAATCCTAAGATTTCCTAAGTGTTTTGAGAGTTTTGGGGGATAAATGATCATTCCATGAATATTTTCTTATTGTTTCTCATGGATTGATCATGATTTAACTTGTATGATATGAATGTAACCCAAACATTCAGGAGAAGTAAAGTATTGGTTGATGATCATCAAGTTGTGGTGTTGGAAGAGCACTAAATTGGGTACAAGGGTGTAGAAACAATAGTTCTAGCCATTGGATGGATATATTTTATGGTTGAATGTGTTCCCACAGGTCAAGGGGAAGGTGAGTCAACCATTTTTTGGTTTAGAAAGTGCTTAGAGTGTCAAGATTGAGAAATCCCTAGTTTTTAGGGGTTTTTAGGGGTTTTTAGGTATAGAAAGCCTAGAGGATAAAATTGACTTCATATTTCTTTAATTCAAATATTTCATGATCCTATGAAAGAAGCCAAGGTCAGGAAATGAAAGGATTTAGTAGTTTCTTTTCAAATGTGGGGTAATTAGCCCTAAAATTTGGTCTTAGTTGGTCACTAGGGTGATTTGGTCCAAAGAACCTGGTACTAGGGTTTGGGTATGTTGTAAAGAAGCCAAATGGTTATCCAAAAATCTATTTTTTGGGGGGAGTTATTTTGGAATTTTTTACAAGAAGTTTGGAAAATAGTCACTGGAGGGCTACTAGGAAGATAAGCATGCTACACCAATTATACATTGAAGTTGTCATTGGTTATCAAGTAGACATAATGGACAATCAGTAATAGAGTCATAAATAGGACATTTGGTATAATCACCAAAGTACAAATTTAACCGAGAGAACCGATCACACCCAAAGTAAACCGAGTACAGTGATTACTGAGTAGACAAACTATACCAATCAAAAGACAACACCAACATACATAGCATAATCGAGCACCAATATAACTGAGATACACAGACAACACTGAGCACCAAGAGACAACAATAACCAAGTGGAACAGAGTCCACCTAAAAGTTTTTTATGACACATTAATCCATGTAACAACTTTTTATCCAACCTAGATAATGACTTACATGATTGAGGAGGACATTAATTATGGATTACAACATTAATTGTTTATGTCTCCTATGTGTAGATGATCAAGGTAAATTATGTACATTGTTGATCTTAGGGTAAAGATGTAATTGGTAAGCCCTAATTAGGTCATATTGTTTGATATATAAATGTATAGATGTCAAAAAAATTTAAGTATGATGACCAAGAAATGATCAAGTAGCCGCCATACTACATTAATCAGAGATCTGACAAGGATTTTAAGGATAGAGACTACATTGCTAAAATCAGTTTTCAGAACTAAGGCAAGGCTACCGAGAAGAACAGAGTAGAAGGTATTATCATTCACATTGAGGTGATATATTTTGTATGAACTCAATGGATCTGTATCAGCAATATTGAGATTATAATTATTTCAAATCAAACTTCTATTACTCTCTAACAATTGTAATAGATCATTAAATCACTTAACAGAGTAGACTTAACCATCTTATTGTAAATCTCTTAACCGGCTGCACACATAATTTGTGTTTCCAAATCCTCACATGAGGTAGAGGGTATGTGCAAGATCATGGGGGGCCAAAAAGTGGTGATGTGAAAAAATCCACTTTTCACTCATCCAAAAGCACATGAAAATGTTTGTTGACTTTTTAGTAGGCCTGGGTGTCAATACACCTGGGAAAACGTGACACCAAAGCACAAGCCTAATCGGGTACATGATTTTTTTGGGTACCTAAAAAAATCGGGTACATGATTTTTTTGGGTACCCAATTTTTTTGCACAGCCAAAGAAAATGGGTACACGAAACCTGTGGCATAAATCAAAACCCGTGAGCCACTTTCCTCATTTCTCTAATCATTTTGGGTTTGGAAAAGGACTCTAAATATCCTATACATGATTTTTTTGGGTACCTGATTGCTCCAACAACAAATTCAACTCCACAGTTTATCCAGTAAGTAAATTCTTGCTATATCTTGATTAATTTTTTTCATTTTCATGTTAAATGTAGTTTTTTTGGTTAAAATGGGGTTTTGTATTATTTTTTTAATAATATATGAAATCAATTTGAAATATATATTTTTATATTATTTAATCAGGCATGGATGACAAAAATGAAGATAATAACCCCCCCACCAAATAATGATCCCCAAAACAATCCAGAACCGCTTCAAAACCCTCAATTTTTAGAGGATTTGATACAATAGAATTTGAACACTATACAAGGCTTCAAAAACATGTATTAGAATATACCTACATTAGTTCTGATGCTTTCCACCCTAAATACCATTGTTGAAAACATTGACACCCTTACACAACAACATAATGCTGCTCTTCATTAGCGTGATGATATGCACCCCCAATTTGATGATGGGATTGACCATGATGGGGTTGCAGCCCTTAATATAACTAAGAAAGATATAGCCTCCCTTTTTGTTAACCCTAAAACCAGATTAAAAGTTGACCCCAAAAAGCCCAAATTATCAATAAAATGGTGCACAAATGAAGCAATGTGCACACACTTTTGGGATCGCTGGTGGATGTTTTTTGATAAACCACCCCATAGCAATTTGGAGCTCCCTTTCTATTTCATAAAAAATTGTATGCTGATTTTTTGCTTGGTCACAATGTTAATTATTGGAGTATGAGGCCCAACATGGACATAGACAGAGGAGCTCCTCAGACTAGGCCATTTTCCCAATGCAAAAAGGCCACTACCTTTGTCTCCCCCACTAATGTTGCACCCCCTCCTCCACTGCAGCATCCTGATATCATTGCAGAGGCTACCTCACAGAGTATTAGGGCCATTCACATGATGAGTGATCATTTGATCACGTAGACCAGGTCATTGTTGCCTCTTGGTGTGGATGATGCTGGCGCATCAACATCTGGCAGCAGTTCACCTGTATGTGTGTCCCATACTTGCATTATGTGAAAGAATTTGTGCCTCGGACCGCTTATTGATGCTGATACATATCAGTATGTTATTGATGAGGAGGAGATAGGAGATACAGCTACAAAGGCTGCAACACCTCATGGAGCATCTGTGTCTCATGAGAGTGCTGAGGAGGGGTACGCAGAGCCATGGAGTCCTGTTGATACGCTAAGAGTAAACATTATAAATAAATTTGTCACATGACTTATTTAATTTAAAAATAATTTATTTATTTAGATTAGTTTTAATGACTGTGTGCACTTATGTATATATATTTTCTCCATTTATGTTCAGTCGATGACAGAGGAGGAGTTGAGATAGGTAGATGACTCCACACTAGGAGTAACCTATAAGAGTCAAAAATTAAAACTTACGTCCATAGATCCCTCCTATCTCAACTCCTCCTCATAGGTCCCTCCTATCATTACTATCTTTGTTGACCTAGCCCATTATTCTAGAGGAGGGATCTATGGACGTAAGTTTTAATTTTAGTTCAATAAATTTGTAATTTTATTATGCTATCATCCTATTTTGTAAATTTATTATTCTATGTTGCACCTTGGGCCCCTGCACCACTCTACTAATCTCATTATTGAAAATATATATTTATAGGTCAGAGTTGGTATTGGTGGCACTATCCGTTCACTACCAAAGACTTATGTTAGGAGACCTGATTGTGGTAGGTGACCAAGAGGCCAAATACATATGTATGTATTAAGTTATAATTTATAATTAAATTCATGTTTGAATTATGAATTAGATATATGTACAAATCATATAAACTAAGCAATCTAACTTGGGATTGAACTCATTTTTTATGCAGGATCAATCAGAGCCAAATACTTCTTCAAAGAGGCTACATTTTTATGATCCCCCTATGCAATAGGATGTAGTTTTAGTTGTGTTCATTTAGAGATGCCACTTGGCACATTTTGAGATGCCATATATGCCACATTGTACACCTTGAAACATTGACTTTGTAGATATTTTGAAATGGCATGTGCCATATTTGTATATGGAGATACTTTTGATACTTTCTATATATAGAACATTTTCATTTTTATATGTTATATTTGTGTCATCTTTTATATACACATTTATTATTCATGTATATGTAATTGAATGGTGAAGTTATATCTTGACTATGATTATGATTGTTATGTCTTGAAGTTATATTTGATTATCA
>MU227918.1:548032-558966 GCA_018584345.1 Thuja plicata | reverse complement strand
ATGACCCCTTGGGACACACTTGAGTGTTCTAATGTGTCCAAAGGGGTCATGGGGACTTCCTAGGGGTCCTAATGCATGATAAGGTGTACTAGGACCCCTAGGAATTCCCCATAACTCATTTTGACACATTAGAACACTCAAGTGTGTCCTTAGGGGTCCTACAACTGCTTGGGACACACTTGAGTGTTTAAATGTGTCAAAAGGGGTCATGGTAACTTCCAAGGTGTCCTAACGCATGATAAGGCATAATAGGACCCCTAGGAAGTCCTCATGACCTCTTTTGACACATTAGAATACTCAAGTGTGTCTTGAGGGGTCATATAACCCCTTGGGACACACTTGAGTGTTGAAATGTGTCAAAAGGGGTCATGGGAAGTTGCATGATAGACCTTTCTATAGAGATGTCCAGAAAATTCAAACTTCTTCATACATCAGGCCTTGTAAATCTAATTCTCACATGTCCTCAGTGATGACATTTTTTGGGATAAAGATGACCACAAATTAATTTTCTTTCGACATTTCCTGGTACAAAAGCTCATATTTCCATCACCATACCTCCTTAAATCAATAGATTTAGTAACAACATGTCCAATATCATCTGGATGTTTAGGATAGTATAACATGATATTCCGTTACCAACATATCCATTATCTGTAAAATGCTTTATGATATCACTCAACACTGGAGAATTGTCTGAGACTAGCTTGGCATTTCCAAAGACATATAGACCAATTCTAGCCCTGAAAAGGGCAACACAAGTTATTTTTGGAATGTTAAGAAATCCTATATTTTTTTATGTTTTTACATTCAAATTAGGAATTCAATGTTTCTTGTACCAAAGAAAATAATATGATATCAAGTCTCTTGTCCCTGGTCAAGAGCACATTTTCTAAGAATTGAGCTTTGAGTTCTAGATCCTAACCTTGCTCAAATTTTGTCGTATTCATATATTCCCTCCAAAAATTGATCTAGAGCTCTGTTAGTAAAGAAAAATATATGAGAATGGGATGAAATGAATTTTAAATATTATGAAGCAAAGCCTTTATAATTTTCAAGTTGGTAAATGTTTTTCCAGTGCAAAGAGGGCCCTGAATAATGACCAATTTTTTGGTGAGCTCATGATTAATGGCCGCCTCCTGACTATCATCAACAGAATCACATTTGCAGACTTGTTTCCAATCAAAATTACATTCAAGCTGAGATTTTTTGGCTTCTAGATAAAATAATTGATCTATAAACAAAATATTGAATGAAAGACCAAATCCTAAACCATCTCTACCTCCTCTCATCCCCACATATTCAACAGAGTTATGAACCTAGAAATCAGAGGACCCTTTCTGCTAAAAAACCTCCCATTTTTCTTGTAACTCCCTCTAATTTGGTTCACACACTCCCTATAAGCTTTAAGTAAATCTTAACTCTTATAACCTTGATTTGGATGTGTAAATAATTACATATACATTATCATATGGCTCTGCAGTTCTCTATTTATAGGAATACAACACTCTCCATCTACTCCATAATTTTGCAAGAGTTCCATAGTAGGAGGTAATATATGGGTTTCTCTGAAACATTTCCCCTGCATAAAAAATAAAATTGTTGGTCCCAATTCATTATCTCTACATTTACAAACATAAATAAAAATTCTATGCCAAAAACAAGTTTCAAATTTGCTGGTATTCACATGACAACTAACATTACTCATTACCATCCAGGACTAAATGCAAAATCTATGCCAATGTGTTGAAAGGGGTCATGGGGACTTCCTAGGGGTCCTAATGCGTTATAAAGTGTACTAGGACCCCTAGGAAGTCCCCGTGACCCCTTTCGACACATTGGAACACTCAAGTGTGTCTCAAGGGGTCCTACCACCTTTTGGGACACACTTGAGTGATCCAATATATCGAAAGGGGTCATGGGGACTTCCTAGGGGTCCTAACACGTGATAATGTGTACTAGGGCCCCTTAAGTCCCCTGTGAACCCTAAGAACACCTTGGAACACTCAATTGTGTCCTCATGGGTCATAGAGGGACCTAAGGGGCCCTAGTACACCTTCTTATGGGTTAGGACCCCTAGGAAGTCCCCATGACTCCTTTCGACACATTAGAACACTAAAGTGTGTCTCAAGGGGTCGTACGACCCCTTGGGAGACACTTGACTATTCTAATGTGTTGTCAGGGGTTACAGAGGGACCTAAGGGGTCCTAGTACACTTTCTCAAGTGTTAGGACCCCTAGGAACCCTCTGACCCCTTTGGAAACCTTTTCGATGCCTTATACTGGTGTAATTAACCTATATATTAATATGTCCTATATAATATATATTATATATATATATACTATACTTGATTTTATTAAATATACAATAATATTTTATATATAATATATAATACATATCATATTGAATATATATATTATATCGTAACATATATATATATATAATGTAATATTTAATATTAATATATATTATATAATATTTTATGTATAATAGATATTATATAATATTTAATATATATAATATATAATTTTTAATATATCATATGAAGTATGGAGAAATGGGAGGGAGAAAGGGGTTGAAAATAAATTAAGAGGGAGAAAGGGGAGGGAAAATTTAAAATTCAAAATTCTGTCGGGATTTTTGGGTACCTGAAAATATGGGATTAGGCTCGGTATTGCTTTGTGCACCATACCTACTTGGTCAACTCTTCAAATGTCTCAAAAACATGTTTTTCCCCTATTTCTCTGAGTTCCAGACTTTGACCATGTAGCTGACAAATTTTTTTCACCCGAATTTGATGAAATGAAAAGGGTATCTTAAGGAGATTATCAACTTTCTATCGATATAATTGCTATCAAATTTTGAATTTGATAAGTAATTATTAGTTATTTTCCAATTGAGTTACCTCTAAAGTGCTAATTTATATACTAATTAAAAAATGGCTATAACTTTCAAACGGTATAACATTTTTGAAATCTAAAAAATGTGTCACATTCTATGCTTCGCCTACTATAAGGGATTTTGTTTTTTGAATTTAGTAAATTTTTCAATGAGTTAAGGTGGTCAGACACGGGAGTTTTTTTATTCTAAAAACATTGTAGCAGATAATTCATAATTAATTATTTTTTTGGAATAAAATTACAAAAAAATATGCATCACATTTGGGGATGAGTTTAATACTTATATATAAAATCTTATAAAAAAAATATTATCATTTGATTATGATTAAGGTGGTTAGACATACACCTACTTCTTATTTTTTTCCTGAAATTTTTGTACTGTTGCATTGAAATCTATACTTTTCACCAATCATATTAACTTTTTTTAAGAAAAAGCCTCATAGTTTAGAAACTACATTCAATTTCCTATAGATTCTATTCTTACAAATTTTTGATATTAGGTTGATAGCTAGTTCAAATTTTCACGTCAAGTTTACTAACCCTGATTTTCTGATTTTTCATTGCCACTTAAGGGCATAGTTTGGCCCCTCATGATCTTGCACATACCCTAGATCTAATCAATATTATTGTTACTCTTAACAGGGTAAGATCATCATAAGTGATCATTTTGTAAAGCTTTAATAGGCTAACTTTATTTCTGTAGTAGTGAAGTTTTGTGGGTCTCATCCCCACCATAGTTTTTACCTTCTAATAGGGGTTTTCTGTAATACCAAAATAATAGTGTCATGAGTAATTAATCTTATGTATGTGTATTTTTTACTTTACATGCATTTAAATTTCATCATTGATACTATATGTTTGGTGTATGCAAATCTACTCAATCGGTTAATACAGTACAGTGGTTGCAAATATTTTATTAAAAGTTTTTAAGGGTACTATTTCACCCCTCCCCTCTCAGTACACATCCTTTCCATTATCCCAACAATTGGTATTAGAGCTAGTTCTCTTATTTTGAAGGTTTAATATTTGAAGAGAAAATATATTACAATGGAAAGCTATACACTTGAAAAAACTATTGGGAATCAGAAGTTACAACTGTAGATCTATGTCAAACATTATAAGGAAGCTAAAGAGAAACTCAGGGAGATGTTGATTAAGATAAAGGATGTTGCATTTCACTTTTGTGAGATTAATTATGATGAAGAAGGGTTTCATGGCCAATTTTATACTTCTGGATCTGAATCTGGTATCATATCTAATGCATCTTAAGGAATCATATCAAAGCTATATGAAAACAATCAGCAACTTACTGAACAAGTGAAAGCACTATAGAAAGAAAATGAGATATTTAGACTTACTAAACATTAGTTTGAGATCACCAATCAAGTGGTTACTATGAATCATGAGGCTAACCGAGTGAATACTAAAATTGAAAAAATAATAGATGACATTGGTGTAATGAAAGAAGAAAATGAAAAACTAAGGAGTGAAGTGAAGATGTTACAACAACATAATGAAGTGATTAAGAGATCTGAAGAAAGCACTAAGAGAAAGGATGAATTTCTGAACTATCAAAGAAGACTGAACAACAATGCTAGATTAGAGTATACTAATCAAGGAGAATCATCAATTAGAGCTGAAAAAAGGAATGTATAATCAATCCTAAAGCCTAAGAATCCCTATTTCCATCATTGTGGAAAACCAGGCCACACATCAAATGTTTGCAGAAGCAAAGAAAAATGTATTCCTAGAAACCCTCCTAAATTCAATGGTATTTTCTATAACTGTAATAAGCATGGACATCAGGCACATGAGTGTAGATCCAAGTTTAACAAACCACAAAAAAAACCATACATGAATAAATACTATCAGAATTGCAACATGCATGGTCATACATCTCAAGCATGCAGAAAGAATACAAATAAAATCTGGAATCCTAAATGACAAGAAAAGGTATATCAACTGAGAAGAAAAGGAAATGCTTTTGCATGGGATTTCAACACTTGGAGAAGTTGTGAAACATATCGTAAATATGGACATATAGAATAAAACTGTATGAGACAATGGTGAACCAAGTCTAGGAATTGGTAAAACTCTATAATGGCATGTTCTCACTGTCACAAAGTCAGTCACTTAAGAAGAGATTGTGTAGACCAAATAAATGCTTATGGGAATGGAAATACAATTGAGGAAAATGTAAGGATTAGGAATCAAATGTGGAAAAGAGCATCAAATGATAATGCAGGACCAAGCACAACAGTCAGTGACACCTCATATAATGGATTAGGTGGCTTCACCGTCTCCAAATGAGCAATATAAGCGGGTATGGAACTATTTTTTGAAATGATATACCTTACATTAGTTCCTATATTTATTGCACACATACCAAATCAGCATGAATTAAGATGCACTTTGGTATTATACTTTTTATTACTATGATCTAGTTGAGTCAGTTTATATGTATTAAGTTAGAACTGTCTATAGGTGAAATTATCAAGAGATAACTGAGTTACTATGGCAACCAAGTATATGGTATTGTCACTGAGCTAAAACATTGTTAGTGTTAACCTAGAAAAAATTTTGTTCATCGAGTGGTTGGGGAAGATAATTTATTACACCACCCTAAGTTATTTGGTATATATTTGGTCGATGTGAACTTATTCATTCACAACGTGATCACAGAGAAAAACAGAGAAAATAAAGCTTAGTTGTAGAAGAGCTTTGTCATGCATTCAATAGAGATTTAAGAAGATTTAGAGAATATAGAGGTTATTTACTACACATTTTACCCTTACCGAGTTATTCGAGCAAATTTTACGGAAGCCCTGAAAATAGAAATCAGTGAATCTTCATCACGAACAATAAAATATAAGCTAGATAAGGATAAGAAGGTTATTTTGGTGACGAAATCTACCTGCATGGAACTAAATTACAAGATCCATCCATAGGTTGCAGCACAACCAGATGATAAAGGTGCATTTTCATCTATCCCTCCTGGGGTTTTGCTAGTGCAATACATGTGTGCATACATACATTTCAAAATTGGTGAAATCAGATATTTTGAGCTTATGGCTACTTACCAATCATTATGCACATATGGAAAGATGAAGGAATACCACAAACACTTAGAGGTTAAAGGGTTAACCAATGCCCTATATTTTTCAAAGGTCTTTTGCAATGAATAAATCCACATTGTACTAGGAAAAGTACACGGTGGTAAACTCTAGTTGGATGACCCTAAGAAGATAACCAGGGATGTCATTCATGTAGTTATAGGATATCCCATATCCAACAAAACCAAATCCCTAAGACACCTACAGAGAACCAAGTTGGAAAAACTAACATTAGTGGAGTGGGATGGTAGAGGTTTGAATATCAACTGCATCAATCATCCTGAACTGAGATTCGGTGCTTATGCCATTGGGTATAAGATATTCCAGTCTAGCAAACCAAACACGGTACCATGTGGAGCTGTTGATTTAGCCTACAAGATTGTCAACAAAGGTCTACAACTTGATCTTTCTGAGTTGTTGCAGAGGCAACTAGAAGAAAACATGAGAACCATCAGATTATCAAAGTCAAATACATGTAAGTTCAATTCATTACTACTTTGTATATTTTTCTACCTGAAAAACTTCTTTCCATCAATCGGTAAATTTAAGTGGAAGAAAGATAGACCGGTTAGAGTCCAAATTGATGAAATGATTACAAGTCTAGGAAATAAATTTGAACCTATAATGAATGAGTATTTGTCTATGTTCAAAGCTAGGATGGAAAAGAGATCCTAGATTCCTATACAACTAGTACAAAAATACAATGATGAAATATGTTTTGTAGTAGATACATATACAACATTAATCAAAGAAGAAAATCTGAGGACAACATGGCTACCTCTGATAGACTGAGTTAGATATTGATGTTGCATCTGAGGCTATTGAGAAATTGTTAAATGAGCCTATTGACAAATCTACCATGATTGGCACCTATGAAGAGGAAAATACCCGAATAGCAATTCCATTGCAAGTACAACAATTGGATAGGAAAAAGACCAAGATTGTCAAAACTTTGAAGAGGAAACTTGCAATAACCGATGAAGAATTGAAAAAATATGAAGAGGAATCCAAGGAGTAGACCTCAGTTAGTAAAGAAGAAGAACCAAGAAATGATACCGATGATATCAAGTTACATGTAAAACCAGTTAAGGCACCTAAGGCCAAATGGAGAAAGAGTATAAAGATTGAATCTCCATCAAGGACCAGCTCACTGTCAATGAATAAGGATTTAGTACCTTTGAAGAAAGGTGTAGCAAAAATTACAAGACCCTCACCAAAATTTAGATACTAAACAAGGAAACAAAATGGTACTACTACTGCACCGAGACAAAAGAGGAGATATGTGCAGAAAAAAGATGACAAGGATGATTCTAATGACAATCCAAAATAATTCAAGGTTGTACAGAATAAGCCATCATAGATGAACAAAGTAAACAAAGTACATAGATGAACAAAGTAAACAATTTCCTTTTCTACGTACATATTTTGTATATATATAATATGTCCAAATGCATAAAAAGAAAAATTTCAAATAACCTATATAAGAGGCTCTTTAAAATCCACTTTTCATAGGAACTACCAAGATTTCCTTTTTACAAAAAAAAAATAAGACTACATTACATTAGCCACATAGGCTATTACATAAACATGATGAAGTTAATACATAGTCCTCCTATCTAAACTTTTATATTCTTTTTCAAGGGTTCAAAATAAAAATATGAACCTGCAATAAATTTCAATAAAGACCATGGGATGCTCACCTCCTAGCCTAGGCCTATAAGAGGCCACCCCTGAGCTTTGGTAGCCAATAATAGGCAGGAAGTACTCAAAGAGAAGAAAAAAAATATATAGCAATAACAAAAGCATTAATAACAATAATAAATTCCCTCCCAAGGCTTAACACAAGGAGGTTTTATAAAATCTTCCGAAGGGTGAAGGTGGACCAAGTAACCTAATGGGAGAAATAGGAAAATACAAGGTTACAATCCTTCAACAAGGAAACATTCTCACATCTACAAAATGTAGTGTAACATCACATCTCCCATAGAATACTCATCCAAATGGAAAAAACCCTTATGACCCCCAAAGCACAAATGCTTCAAGCCTACCATGGACCCCATAATCCATGGTTCATCTGTCTCTCCCTAGGAGAGAGTCTCTACACCAAGAGGACTATCATCTTCCCTTCACCCTCAAGGCTACTCTTCCCTCTCAAGGGTGAGTTTGGCCTTGCACAATCCCATAAAAACAACATTTACTACACACACATAGATTCATCTTTTACAAACATAGCAAGAACTACAAATAAAAAGAGTGCAACATCAATCATGATACAAAAACAACATATCTACACTTCATGTCGTTAAAAAAAAAAAAAACATTCTTCCTTCCTTCCTTCATAAATCCATATGCAAAAAACACCATTAATGGAGGAGAGAGAGCTTGGAACCACCAGCTGTGATACTAGAAGTTATGGTAAGGTTTGTTGAAGCTTTTACCCTTTTGTCCATTTTTTCCCAAAGTCTTCTCTCATTCACTAGTTGTCTCTAAAGTTAGAGAGTGGGTGTTCAAACTCTCCAACATGGAGAGTCACCCCTAAAAAGGCCACTAGAAAGTCATGGGAAAAAGGAAAACCTCTCATTGGTTTCTCTTCCCCAAACTCTTACAACTTTCAAAAAATGGGTCCTAAAAGGGAAAATCATAAAAAGGTAGGCAAGGTCTTAGCACCTAAATGGAAGGGTGGTCTATCCAAGATCATGCTTCCAAAAGTTGACTTTCGTCCATCTTGAAAATACAACTTTTGGAAGGGTCTCTTAGTCATCCAAGAGTTACCCTAGGGTTAAAAATGATCCTTACCCATAGTTATATCAAGTGGGCTACCTAAAAATGACCCTAACACACCCCTAGGCACTTTTCTAACCTTCTAAAAGTCCACTTAGAGCACACTCACAAAATTCAATTTAAATGACCACACCTCCAGCTCCCTAACCAAGGAAGGTGGAGACCCAATCCCCAAGTGGACATGTCATGGTCCTAAGTACATACAAAAGTGTCAAGTGACACATACAAACACCTACACATCACTAGACACATGCCATATCCACTTGAGCATAAAGCACAAAGAATTAAATAAGAAAATAACATTTATGAATCAAATTCAAACAATCAAACATTTACATTTAAAAATTAAATCATGATACAATGAGGTCTTGTCTCTCAACAGACGCAACCTTGGCTTTAACCGAATTCACATATACCTATGTTTGGTTCCTCAAATTTAATACCATGGTCATATTCCCTGCACACTAAAACTGAATATCAGTAGCCCAAGGAAACAAATCATACATATAATTGATATACATAATGAACAACATTCCAACATATTTCATTTATAACCTATTCCACATAATTTCACTAATAATTCCAAAACAGTAATCACAAATCAATTCTCTCATGAAAACACTGGCACACATCGAATCATCATACAATTCTAATCGACAACTATTTCACTTTAGAACACAATTCACATATTAGTGCAGTTAATTCTAATTGTATCATATTAATGAAATTCTACTCCTACTAAACACAATGCATATAATGATAATCTATCATAACATTGTCATGTTAGCTGTTTAATTTAACCAATCTAATATTTAATTGCAATTTCCCTTTTAATCATTAAATGAACATCTCTACATACTGTAAGGTATGAAAGTGTATTTCTTACTAAAATGTAAAAGGGAGGATTGAAATAGAGATATGCTTATTAAAAATGTACAACATATTAAGAAAGAATGGTTTGATTGATTATTGATTACCTTGAAATGTTACTAAAATGTAAAGGAGGGAAATTGTGGTTAAGGAGGGTTTTAATTGTTAATTGTTATTTGTGTTGATTGTATATTGCAATTGTGATTGTGATTAAGGGAAGATAAGATTCTCCTTTCTTTCACCCTCAAATACACAAATAGGAGATCCAACTTTGATCAACCCCAAAGGGTTAATACACAAATGAATCCAATATTTGGAAAGAGACCAAGAAAGGGGATCTTGAATTCCATAAATTGATTGATTAATATTATTAATGACAGTAATTGAAAAGAATAGGAGAAAGTACCAACCTTACAAAGTGGTAGATCAAAGATTTCTATTTTCTGAGATCTATAGATTGTTTCTGGAGATGCTGACAGTTGATACCGAACCGAAACAGAGAGACGAACAAAACCCAAAAATATTTTTCCATTCCGATGTCGTCTTATGAAAAAGGTCGACTCTGTACCATTTTTTCCAACTCGATCTGCTCAACTCTGAAAGTGTCCCTGTTGGATCTATAGAATTTAAGATCCCCTTTCTTGGTCTCTTTCCAAATATTGGATTCATTTGTGTATTAACCCTTTGGGGTTGATCAAAGTTGGATCTCCTATTTGTGTATTTGAGGGTGAAAGAAAGAACCATCTTATCTTGCCTTAATCACAATCAAAATTGCAATATACAATCAACACAAATAACAATTAACAATTCAAACCCTCCTAAATCACAATTTTCTCCTTTACATTTTAGTAACATCCACACAAACTTTAATATTTTTTTATGTTACATTTTGGTGAACCCGCGATAGACAACTCCTTCTCTTTGGTGTTAGATTTACATCTTAGATTATAATTCAAAACACTTCTTGCATTTCATTCACTATGAATTTATTTTGGTGTATGGCTATTTTTCTCATTATGCTTCTTTTAGCATCTCTTTATAGCACCTATGATGTCTATGAGAGTTTCATTCACTTTCTCATGTTTGTTGATCTTCATGTTTCACTTGCTTATGCTATTCTACGATTGACCAATACTAGTCTCCCTACTTTTAAAACTTTAATTAAGGATTTGTGTAATGGACTTATTGTTCTTTTAGATTATGTGAAGAATTTGGTAGATGATACCCCATTACCTAATCTTCCTAATCCTAACATTCCTAATCCAATCATCTC
>MU227918.1:498954-542965 GCA_018584345.1 Thuja plicata | reverse complement strand
AAGTAGGTATCCTCTTCCTCTTCCTTATCCTGCCTAGTGGGTAGCCATGATAAGGAGGGGGGCATATATAGGGTCTCCCTTGTACTATAGTTTACATTTATTTATATTTCACAGCATGCTAAATCCTTGGAAGGTAACACACACAAGTTGCTAAATCCTAAAGAGACGCATTTTTACTTTTATGTTTGCTAAATCCTCGAAAGGTAACGCACACAAGTTGCTAAATCCTGAAGAGACATGCATTTTACTTTTTTGCTAAATCCTCAGAGGGTAATGCACATAAGTTGCTAAATCCTGAAGAGATACGCACCCTTTTATGATATGCTAAATCCTTGATAGGTAACACACATAAGTTGCTAAATCCTGGATGGACATGCATTTTATACTCCATAGTGACACAAGAATGTGGATCTATGGGTATTTTCAGAAAAGCCATCAGAAGACGCACTTACAATTACAATCACAGTTTATGGGTGAACCTGTTGGGGGCTCTCCCTCCTTGGTGATTCATAGTAAGGTGGGCATCTTACTAGGCAAGGTAATCACTTTCTATTTTCTCTCTTTCGCTTTCATGCTAGTAGGATTAGATCATGAAGCTATGTTATCAATAGTGTTGTTCTTGTCTTACTTATGTAGTCATGTATGTTTTGTATGATTGAATGTTCCTTTACTTTCCATATCTTTATGTATGTATGTTGAGTTATAATCCTTAGTCTAGGGGCTCGTGTCCCTGACTTAGTGATATTCTACCTCATTGCAATCCACTAGGATCCTTTTACTCTAACTTTACTGTGAGCACATTCAATTTCAGTACTCCCGCTAAAGTGGGGGCTTAATGTATCATCTTAAAATGGAAGCACTTCCATGTTAAGAGTGTTTATCCCTCCTTAGGGGATGTATTTGACCTCCATCACATTATCCCCCTGATCTTCCCTTCTTTCCACCATTTTCTAACCTGATTTCTACATTCTGGGATATAGACCTGTGTTTCTGGGATTCATGGATAGGGTTGACCTCCTAGGACAGGGTCAACCTTGACCCTGACCTAGGATAGAGTTGACCTCAACCCTATCCTAGGATAGGGCCAACCTCAACCCTATCCCAGGGTCCAAATCTTGGGAACTTTTGGTTTCTAGGATGCCGGTCTTCACAAAAACATTTCTCCCGCTTTCGGTTCGGCTGTTTTGGGTTCTGAAATGATTGATTCTTAAATTATATTTAATATAGGTCCACTTCTAGGGGCATGGGTCCAATTAGGATTTAATTATCCTATTTAGGCCTCCTTAGAAGATTGTGCCCTAATTTCATATAAAAGGGAGCCTTCTCCTCTCATTTTCTCTAACCATCATCAAGCGAACTAAGTCTTCCAAGTGAAAAAATCTCTAGCCAAGATTTTATTCAAGCATCCATTGTTCTACATGTTTTCAAGCTCTCAAGGTGTTCAAATCTTCCTCTCAAGCATTAAATTTCTCCATTGAAGATCAAGGATTCAAGCTTTCAAGCCTTTGAAGGGATTTGGTTCAAGCATTCAAGATTTATCATTCAAGCCCTAGATCTAGCAATCATGATGGTGTGATCTTCCTTCAAGATCCTTTGTGCATCCTCAAGAATTTTTCATCATCTCTTCAAGGTGGATTTCAAGCATACAATCATGGAGGTTTATGGTTTCTAAAGTCCATGCTTTCATATTTACATACTTGCTACATTTGAATTACAATTGCATATCTATTCAATATAAGAGCTTCATTGTTAGATTCAATTATAATACTTGCTAGCATTCTTATTTCAATTATTGATTTCAAGTTTAATTCTTAAATCAGGGTTTGAATAAGGAAAAGCCCTCCCCAACAACAAACAAACATTTTTCTTGCAAGTATAGGTTCAAGACTGTAGATGTGAGGCCAGATCTGGATACCCTTTTCAGATTTCTTTCGAACTGTGTGAACAGGGAAACTTTTAGAGTTGAGTAGATTGAGTTGGTAAAGTGGTACAGGGTCGACCTTTTTCATAAGATGACATTGAAATAGAAAAATATTTTTGGGTTTTGTCTGTCTCTCTGTTCCGGTTTGGTATCAACTGTCAGCATCTCCAGAAACAGTCTACAGATCTCAGAAAATAGCAATCTTTGATCTGCCACTTTGTAAGGTTGGTACTTTCTCCTATTATTTTCAATTTCTGTCATTAATCATATTAATCAATCAATTTATAGAATTTAAGATCCCCTTTCTTGGTCTCTTTCCAAATATTGGATTCATTTGTGTATTAACCCTTTGGGGTTGATCAAAGTTGGATCTCCTATTTGTGTATTTGAGGGTGAAAGAAAGGAGCATCTTATCTTCCCTTAATCACAATCACAATTGCAATATACAATCAACACAAATAACAATTAACAATTCAAACCCTCCTAAATCACAATTTTCTCCTTTACATTTTAGTAACATCCACACAAACTTTAATTTTTTTTATGTTACAGTTTCCATGATAACTGATGATGAGATAAAATTCAGTGCATGCATTCTAGGATATAAATACTTCCAAGCCAACAAATTGAACATCATTGCATCCGATGCAGTGGACATGACATTTAAAATTGTGAAGAAAGGAACACAGTTGGATTTATCCGAACTACTATTGAATCATTTGAAATAAAATTTAAAGACTATCAGGAATGCGAAGTCAAACACATGTAAGTTTGGCTCACTCATAATGTGTATTTTCTTCTAATTTCAAGAAACATTCCCATCAGTAGGAGATGTGAAATGGGATAGCACAAAAATGGTTACCATGTAGATCAGTGAACATATAGCCTCACTGGGAGAAACTTTTGAGATAGTCATGGATGAATACTTCAATGTATTCAAAGACCGAAGGCAAAAGAGGGTAAGGAACCCCGAACAATTCATTGAGAAATATTAATATGATATATGTTTTATGGTTGATATAGATCATACATATATCAAGCCTATTGTACCAAGGACAACATGGTTACAACCATTGGAATATGAGATAAACCTCGATCTTTCATCTAAACCAATTGATGCCTTGATAAATGAACCACTGATAAGAAACAACCTAAGTTTGGAACCTATGAGAAGGCCAAGACAAGAATCAAATCTGGCCTGGTTGTTACGAAAATTGTGAGGAAAAAGGATAAAATGGTAAAAAATCTCAAGAATATATTGTTGGAAACTGAGGAAGAAATTGAGCAAGAAGAGGAAGTTGAAAATTAGGAAGAAACTGAAGGATAGCTACCTATCGGTGAAGCTAAAGAAAAGGATGACTCGCAAGCCATAGATTCAGATTCACCATCTCCTCCACCAACTAAGAAGCCAAGGACCACATCTGCTTCTAGAACAAGAAGCCAAAAATATAAGGATTCAACTCCTTCACCTTTAAAGAAAGGAAAGGTCAGAACATACAAGAGGAAATCTGCCACACAAAAGAGAGGGCAAAAAAAATAGCAAGGAAGTTCATCAGAACCTGAGAGAATATTGAAGACACCGAGTAAGATGAAGCTGCATAGGAAGAAAATGTCAAGGTAAAAGCTCCATAATCTATTGATGACATTTGAAAATCTATTGCAAATCCAGGATCTATCACAGATTCTAAGATAAGAAGATGGCTGAAACTAGATCCAGAAGATCAAAACAAAGTTGAAGATGCCATCATAGAAAAAATGTACAAGTTTAAATATGTATCAATTTAGTTTGAAAGAAATAATGTACCGAGGGAACTATTAGATAGAATATACTCTAGATGGACATTTTCTTTGAAGAATGAAAAGGAAATAAGAGAAAGAGTACTTGTTAATCTCATGCCTCCTGAATCGAAGAAGGTAGAAATAGATAAGATGATGGAGAAACACAAAAACGATTTCTCATCCAAGTTGAGAGCATATAAATTCCTTGAAGGAAAGCTTATAGAGCTTGAACAGGATAGCATTAAGAAATGGTATAAGATTCTAAACAGACCTACTAAGGAATAAATCCCTGAGAAAGATGTTGAAAAAGAAAATCAAGAATAGGTCTTAATAAAAGACATAGAAGATGACACATCTATTGAGTTAGATAAGGAAGAAGATGACACCACCAAAAACAAGAATGTAGATGTTGTAGATGAATCATGGCCAGACACTAGAAATGACAACATTGTGGATACTAATATCATTGACATTACCGATGACCCAGTAGAAGAAGTTAATAAAGATGAAGATGTCACTGTTGCAAAGGACACAACCAATGAGCAAGACACAACAGTTGATACTGCACAAGTAAAATTTCCAAGAAACATGCCAATATTGATACAGGCTATCAACATTTTACAAGAAAAGGACAAGTCACCTAAAAAGGATACTCCCAAGGATGTAGGGGAAAAAGAAAAGAAAGACAACACCAATGGTTAGAAAGACATTGGAGATACTCAAACACTAACCAATAGTGATAAGGTTACAGGAGGAGATTCAAAACAACAAGATGCAGACACCACAGAGAAGAATGTAAACACAAAGAATGATGAAGCTAAGGAAACTAATGAAGGAGATAAACCAAAAGATGGAACTCTTGAGGAAAGAAACAAAGGTGCTACCAAAAATATGAAGGTGAATGTGGAGATGTCTACAGACACCCAACAAACTGAAACCAACACTCAGCAACAAAAAGAAGCACAATAGATCACTTCATCAAGCACAACTAGCAAAGCAGAAAAATTGGCAATGGTGCTACATTCAAGTAATTTATAAAAGAAGAAGAATAAGTTTGAAGTCACTTTGGATGAACTTATTGAAATACCAAAATGTGACCCAACTACACTTGATTTTGAAGCATTACAAGAATACGGTGAAATATGCCAAAGGAAGGCATTACAGGAGAAGTTGAGGAAACAACACTGAGACTCCATGGTACTAGAGACAACTAGGGACATCTTGCACTAGATTGCACCTGATGTTGATATTGATCAGAACAAGCTAATTCTAGATCAATATTTAGCCACTCTAACCGAAGAAATAAAAACATAGAATATTGATGCAGAGAAAGAAATTAAGGAGAGAGTGGAGCTTAAGTACCATCAAAATCTCATTGAGAACATCAGCAAAGAAGTGGTAGTCAATAAGGTAAAGCTATCAGAATTCATTACTGAATTAGATCCAATTATAGCTAAAGCTATAACCTTAATTCAACAACTGGTCACAATAGACAAGCTCACTAAAGAGGATAGTGAAAACATAACAAAGTTAGATATAGATCTAGCTAATAGTTCTCAAAGCTTAACCACTGATAGAGACAATGCATTTAAGTTATATTATGAAAAAATCATTGAGGGTTAAGGTAGGAACTGTGGGAAGCAGAGACACACTTCAAGGAAGAAGTCATAGAGCTCCAATCTCAACTTCTACCAAACCTAACACTTCTCCAACAACACATCAGTTCAGCATGACAACTGATAGCAACTCTCGAGATATCTGTAGCAGACATCATCTATGACATGCACTCCAAGATCACACTCGAGAACATGTCTCTAGAGAACTTAAAAGAACAATGGGAGAGAATGATAGAAGACATGAATTCTTCACACTCCTGCATTTTTTATAAGCTCTAAGGTATAGACCTTTGCCCTTAAAATCAAAAAAGGGGGAAAATGATATTTATTCATTTGGGAAAATGGTAAATGGAAAACATGTATATGTATATTCATATGGGGAAAATGATATATATAGATGAAAATGTTATGTATAAGGAAAGATATCATATGTATGAATATACCGACATATACATAGGGGGATTAGTTAAATGACTAAGGATTATATATGTTGTATATATACTTAACATGTTGTTAGTATTTTGCACATATCATTTTTTTATACTAATTTCAAAGGGGGAGATTGATGACATTAGTTTTCCATTAGTATGCAAACAACACTTTTGGTAAGCATACACTGAAAGATATAACAAAGAGCAAACCAAAAATCAGATATAAAAGAGATCACCAAAATGACTAACTACAAAGAGAATCGATGACACAACTTTGTGTGTACACCAAAATTGGAAAGAAGAAAGATAAAGAGGAACCCGATAGAGGAACCCGACATGTAAGATAAAGTGCAAACCGATGAGATAGTTAAAGTGAAACTGATAGAAAAAAATTGAAAGACAGTCAAACATAATCGACTGTTAGGAACCAAGAACCAGTTGTAACCCACAAAAAGTGGATCAGACTTCCACATCAGATAAAGCAAGATTATTCTATTTATAGGATATTAATTTTTTTTGTATCCATTTCTTTAGGGACATGAAACATGAATGTAAGTGCTTTAATTATTCTAACTAATTTAAAACACATAGACTAGGAGATCAAGGTACAAGTTTTAAACCTTATCCTAGAGTTAACATTGTTTTTCTTGAAACTTGATGATGCCAATCCATCTTATAAATAGATGATGCAATCATTCATTAAAAAAAATGTGAATATATAGAAGATGATGAATGAAGCCTATGAGCACATCTATGGATCATAATGAAGGTTTCAAGAACCAGAACAACAAAAGATGAATTTGGTTAGCAAGAACGAAGAAGAGAGGCTACCGAGAATTAGAGGTATTACCCAATCACATAAGGTAATAATATTATTCATGTAAATGTAATTGGATCAGTATCAGCAATAGGAGATTGCACTTACCAGGTCAATTTGTAATTTTATATCATTCTAACAAGTGGAGAAAAGTGTAAAAAGCCTTTCAAGGAAGGTGGATTTAATAGTCCAACTACAAATCTCTTAACCGAGTGCACACTCAACAGTTTTTCTAAAGATCCTATTAATCTCTAAGTTCTGTTGATGATTAGTGACCAACACTTAGTCATTTACTTAGGCAGTTTTAGTTGGCTATCACTGTGGCCGAGCTAAAACTATCCAAGGCCAAGCAACATTGCCGAGCAGTATTCAAGTTGTCAAGTTGTATCATGCCGAGCTAAGAAGGATACTTAGTGTCGAGCGACAGAGATGTTAAGTGCCGAGAAAAAAAAAATTGTATACATGTTTGGATTGATTCAAACTTTGAGGATAAGTTTTCATGCCGACTTGTATAAGGATTTTGGGCCAACTTATGTACGCATTTAAGATTTTCCAATGGAGTTAATTATGCATTTAATTGTTTTATTCTATGCATGACCTATTGTAATTATTAATTGTAATACCTTGGAGGTAAGAGTATTAGATCTTGATCGTTGATCTAGAGCTCACTACCAGACTTGAATAGATATATTTGATTTCTTCTTAACCCTATTTTGTGTGTGTGGAGAGAACTAGTGACAGCATTTTGAAGTGAAATGCACTGAGGATTGTTTTGTTAAGAAGCATAGATTAAGAAGAGTGATAGAATAGTGAACAACAGAGTAAAGACATCAGATTGTGAGATCACAGAAGGTACTAGAAAGAGGAGATCCATCATCAGCATCTGAGTGCATAACGAAGGATCATTACTTGAAACATTATAATCATTGTATCAGGTGAAATCTCTTAACAAAGTGGTTCTAGCAGAACTTTCTAAATCTCCTAATAGAGTGCTTACTTTATTGTAAGTTGAAACCCTTTCATGAGGTAGATTGTAATGATCTTTAGCTCTTAACCAGGCATACCTTTAACTAGGTAGATTGCATTATGTAATCAACTTTTGTAGCCCTAACAGGCACACTTTATTGCTACAGTAGTGAAGAATTTTGTGGGTGTCATCCCCACCCTAGTTTTACCTATTTGGGTTTCTGGGTTACCAAATTCTTGTGTTATGAGTTATTTATTTCATTGTATGGATGCTATTTGATGTTACATTAGATTCATATATGTATGAGTGTGGATTAATTTTATTTTAAGTGTTTAAATTTGAAGATCTGATTCACCCCCCCCTCTCAGTATCTTGCTTTCCCATTATTGTATTTCCAACAATTGGTATCAGAGCTTAGTTCTCTAGAAATTTATAATCAACTTGAGGATATAGATCTTGAGATGGAGATCTACAAGATGGGTAAAGTCATTGAGAATCAAAAGATTGACATTCAGTTAGCACTACAATAGCTTGAGATAGCAAGATAGGAATTAAAGAAGTCCTTGACAGCAAGGAAAGATTTGGCCAAACAAATATATGACACTTATTATGAGGAAGAGGACACCACAAATCTATTTCAAAATGGAGATTATACTAAGAGTGATGCAGCAATAGCAGATCTACTGGAAAAGAACAATGCACTGTGTGAAGAAGTCATAAACTTGAAAAAGGAACAAGAAGCCCAATCAATAAGAATGTGTGAAATTGTTGAATAGAAAAAGAAAGCCAAAGATGACAAGGCTATGGAAGAAGAAGACAAAAGAGTGATGACTATCAGACTTGATGAAAGAACACATGATGTACAAACAATGACAGTCAATCAAGATGACATGGCAAATCAACTGCTACTTATGAATCAGGAGATTAGTAGGAAAGACATGGGGATTGTAAATTTTAGATCTGAGAACAGTCAGTTGAAAGATGAATTGAGATCTGAGAAAGAACTTAACAATAGAGTGAATGATCCCAATGTAGCTTTGAGCTACTTTGAACAACTAGTGGAAGCATCAAGAAGACCTAATGATTCTTCTAGATTAGGTCACACTGAACAACATACAACCACTGAAGAAGGAGAATCATCTAAGACAAGTGAAAGGAGAAATTCAAAACCAAGAAACAACAAACCTGTTTGCCACCACTATGGGAAACCAGGTCATACAGCAAACATTTACCAAAGCAAGAATGGTAAGTCCAATCCTAAAACTAACTTTAACGGTTATTTCTTTAATTGTAATAAGTTTGGACACCAAGCATGTGAATGTAAGACAAAGGAAAGCAATGCACCTTCCACACCTAGATTCAATGGTAATTGTTATAACTATCAAAAATATGGTCATAGAGCACAAGATTGTAAATCTAAAGGTAAACAATAATGGACATCAAAGGCATAAGAGAAATCACCAAGAAAAGGCAATACTTATAATTGGGATTACAACACATGGCATAGTTTTCATTTATGTGGTGAGTATGGACATGTTCTAGAAAATGGCATAAGGACACATTTCAGAGAAAATTCTAAGAGTTGGATGAAAGGAAGCCTAGTTTGTCACAGTTTTCTAAAAATTGGTCATATAAGGAAAGATTGTAAGACTAGGGTACCTGCTCCTACTATTGAGCAGATTAGAGCAAAGATGAACCAGACATGGGTTAAGAAATCTGAACCATGCAGTAGTGAAGCTAGTGCAGCCGAGGTCACCCAATCTAATGGATCAAGTGATCACATCATCTCCAACTAAGCAAAAGAGGTATGTAAGGAACTGCATTTAAAATTCTTATCTTACATCAATTCCTGACATGAAATATGCCAAAGTCCATATTTGCATATGTTAAGATGCACCAAGACACATTTTGAAAACAAAAATGCTGAGAAGAAATAATTACACTATAGGTGCCAAGCACCAATCGTGGACACTAGGGTAGAATTATTTAGTGTGTGCCAAGTTTGTTGGCCGAGTAAGTTCTGTGATGGCCGAGTATAGTGAGTTGAGTGACATGCAAGTTGTGTTAGAAAGTCAAGGATAGCTGGCTTGCACTAACTCAACCGACCAAAAATTTATTGCTTACCTACCTTGACCTTTCGAGTCTATAAAGGATGAACAGTTAATTCTTCATTTTACCTTGCAATTTTCACTATTCATGGAGCATTTGAAGAAGTTGCAGAATTGATCTTAATGAAGTTAGCATCAAAGAATTTGTCAGCATATCGTCGGCAATCCTAAGGTGAACAGTGCAAAGTGCTACTTTCTGAGGTACTCTGTTCTTCATTTTTCAAACCCTAAATTCAAGATTATGGCTGCAAGCTCTTCTACACCAGTCAAAAGTATGGAGGGAGAACTAGAGAAAGTTCAGTTAGTACAGAATGATGTATGTGCACCTCTCAATTTTAAAGGCATTCTTGAAAATGAAATTCAGAGTGATCTAACTGGAGCTCTCTCATCCATTCCACCAAAGGTACTTATGATCCATGATGTAAGATCTTGTTACATGGTTAAAATTGGTGAAGTAGGTGATAGTGAATTGAGAAAATCCTATAGAAAATTATGTGTTGATGGTGTTCTGAAGGAAAAATTTAAACATTTAGCCGACAAAGGGTTAACTCATGCCCAAGATTTCCCACAAGGTTTTAAAGATGAATGGATTAAGGTCATTCTTAGCGGATTTCATGATATGTGTATGTGGTTGGATAATGGACCAGTTAAGATAACTAAAAATATGATTCATTGAGTGACTGGATATCCTGTTGTTAACGGGAAATGGACAATGAGAGATAACAGTAAAGAGGAAATTACAGTGAACACTGGAGCCGTATGGAAAACAGAGGTATGACTATCTCTATAATTAAAGACTTAGAACTTGATTTTGGAGTAAGAGTGATTTCACTATTCATGAGTTGAGTTGACTGGATAGTGTTCCTTGCATAGTCGTTGACCAGGCATGGAAGATTGTTAAGAAGAATCATACATATGATCTTGCCGAGCTACAACAAACACAACTAGCTGAGAACCTAACATCAATCAGAAAAGCTAAGAGCTCATCATGTAAGTTTGGTTCCTTACTAGTCTGTATATTTTTCTTCATTCAGAATACATTTCCTACATTGGGAGATATCGTTTGGAAAAAGGATAGACCCATTATAGTTCAGATAAGTGAATGCATTGAGAAATTAGGAAGTAATTTCAATAGTATTATGGGGAGCTATTTTGTGGAATTTAAAAAGAGAATGAGATTAAGGACTAGGATTCCTAGAACACTAGTGGAGAAGCACTATGAAGAATTTTTTTTTCTAGTTGATACGGATCACACATATATTCAGGCTGTGACACCTAGGGTAGCATGGTTGGAATCATTTCCCTATGAAATTAACATTGATGAAGCATTAGTAGCCATCATTGCACTCCTAGCCGAGGCAATTGATACTACAGCATAAAGATTTGGTAATTTTGATGAAGCAAAAGTAAAAATATCAAGAAGTTTGAAGGAGGGAACCATGGAGAGAAAAAGGAAAAAGATTGTGAAAAATCTGAAGAAAATGGTTGGTTTGAATAGTGATGAGGAACCTGAGGATGCACCTTTAGGCCTATCCACTGGAAAAGGAGAAGATATATCTACAAAAGAGGAAGTCAGTGCATCAGAGGAGATCACTGAGAAGGATAAGGGTAAGAAACCAGCAATTGTCAAAGTAACCAAGTCGAGTAAAGCTAAATCTAAGGTTACACATCCTGTAGCTAATCGTTTGAGGACTAGAGCATCCACTGTTACTACTCCTACAGTACAAACAAAAGTGTATGGAAAGAAGAAGGTTGGAGAAAGTAGTTCTAGAAAGAAAACTAAATTTTCTCCTAAGGCTGAGCCAAGCAAACTAGTAAAGCGACCAAGGTGGAGACTGCACTTGGAGACATATAGTGACGATGAAAAGACTGAGACTGATGAACCCAGCAACATACCCACTGCACAATTCAAGAAACCCACTAATATTGATGAGGTATGTGATAATTTGAGAAATTCAGTAGGGTTAGTTACTTTTAAATTCATTAAGTATGACAAACTAAGTATTGGAGACAAGCATAAAGTTCAAGAAGCACTTTTAGATGTGATGAGTACTTTTAAGTTAACTCCTACAGATATAGGAAACCATGTGTCGAATGAATTATATGAGTTTCTATAGAGAAAATGGGAAGTTTCACTTACTACAGAGAGACAGATTAGGGAAGGTACATTAGCAAAGGTGATACCTGAGTTGACATCAAAATAGAGAGAAAAATTCATTGATGAATATAAGAATAGGTTTGTTCCTAAGCTCAGAGGTTATACTTTTTTGAAAAATGATATTGAAGGTTTAGTATAGCAAAGTACTAGGATTTGGAAGGAAATCTTTGGACTGGTAATTCCAAAAGACAAGAAATCTGATGAAGGAACATCTGATCAGAAGGCTAAAGAAGTGGAGATTACCCCTGATCCATAGATGACACAAGATCAAATTGCTACTGAACAGGACAAGACTAAAGATGCATTAGACTCAGCAAATTATTTTGATCTGACTGTAGACAGTCCAATTGACTTCACAATTGATGATTCCAACAATTTGAATGTCGAGGGACATGATATGCCAAGTGATACAAATATTGAGTTGCCCATTAAGGCAACTAAGATTGAAGGAGGAAAAACCACTGCATCTAGAGAGAGAACTGATGAGGAACTTGAAGTAATCAATGATTAGATAGGCAAAGAGAAAAATCAAACAGATGCACAAGAGGTAACTTCACAAAATCCACCTATTTTAGAGATTGTAAAAATAGTTTTTGATAGTGGTATAGTGATGAAGGATAATGCTGACAAGCATAAGGAACAAGAGGCAATGCAAGTGTTGGTTGATCTACCACACTCTGCATCATCCACTCCCATAGGTCCTAAAACTGGAGGTATGTCTGATCCTTAGACAATCTTGACAGAATTGAAAGAGGCAATGGATATTGATATTGACACAGGAAAAGGTATTGATAAGATGCAGCTAAGTATCAGCTAACTAAAATTGAAGAGAAGGAAAGTTATGAGGAAGAAGTCTCAAATTCTTGATGTCACATTAGATAGTGTAATTGTCATTCCACAATGGGATCCCAATGAATTGTCTTTTGAACAAATAGGGACTCTTCAGGAATTACTCAAGAGGAAAAAGAGACAAGAAGAAATGAAAATAGAACAGAAGCAAAAGTAGGTGTTACATGATATCAAGGATATATTTGCAAAGGCTTTTGACTTAGAAGATGAAATGCCTCAAGCTCCCATTATTAATCAGTTAGTTCACATTGTACAGAAGGTAACTGATGATGACCTAAATAGCAATGAAAAACTTCTACAATGGTCCGAGAGGAGATTCAAGAGAAAAGTTCTGGAGAAAATCTCAGCAAAGATTGCAACGAAATAGGTTGAAATTTCTACTCTTGTAGGAATTTTGGAGGAAGTTACAGCAAATGTTTATTCTTTGTACAGGAATCTAAGTGATGTTGAATTCTTCACAAAGGATAATCTATAGCTTTTTGAGAAGCTATAGTTAGATTTGAAATCAACTGGAAATACTTTGGTATAGGATGCTACCTCTAGCTCCTTACATTCTACTAAGTTGATCAATGCACAATGAATAATTGCCGAGCTTATGGCTGAAGATGGTCGGATTAGGGACAAATTGATCACCATTCAGACAAGCCTGGTGCCTCACTTGGAGGTAATATAGAAGGAACTTTCAGCTTCAAAAAAATTGTCACAGAGAATTTCAAATCTCTCAACTACAGAAAGTTTAGTGAGTACTTCGTATACAGAACATGTACATTTGTATATATTTTGAAGGCTTGTATTCTATGTAACTTTTTGTATGTATAATTCTAAGTATATTCCTAGGGGGAGTACTTCATATACTTAGGCAAAATTTTGATGGAATGAAATGAAGAAATGATAAGTGTGTTTTTGCCACTAATATCCAAGGGGGAGATTGTTAATCTCTAATTTTTGTTGATGATTAGTGACCAACACTTAGTCATTTACTTAGGCAGTTTTAGTTGGCTATCACTGTGGCTGAGCTAAAACTATCCAAGGTCGAGCAACATTGCCAAGCAGTATTCAGGTTTCTGAGTTGTATCATGCTGAGCCGAGCAGGATACTTAGTGCCGAGCGAAAGAGATTTTAAGTGTCGAGTAGAACATTTTCTATATACATGTCTGGATTGATTAAAACTTTGAGGATAAGTGTTCAGGCTGACTTGTATAAGATTTTTGGCCGACTTATGTACGCATTTAATATTTTCCTACGGAGTTAATTATGCATTTAATTTTTTTATTCTATGCATGACCTATTTTAATTATTAATTGTAATTCCTTGGAGGTATGAGTATTAGATCTTGATCGTTGATCTAGATCTCACTACCAAACTTGAATAGATATATAAGATTGCTTATTAACCCTATTTTGTGTGTGTGGAGAGAAGTGGTTACTACATTTTGAAGTGAAATGCACAGAGGATTATTTTGTTAAGAAGCATAGATCAAGCAGAGTGATAGAATAGTGAACAGAAGAGTAAAGACATATCAGATTGTGAGATCACAGAAGGTACTAGAAAGAGGAGATCCATCATCAACATCTGAGTGCATAATGAAGGATCATTACTTGAAACATTATAATCATTGTATCAGGTGAAATCTCTTAACAGAGTGGTTCTAGCAGACCTTTCTAAATCTCCTAACAAAGTGCTTACTTTATTGTAAGTTGAAATCCTTTCACAGGGTAGATTGTAATGATCTTTAGCTCTTAACCGGGCAGACCTTTAACTAGGTGTATTGCATTTTGTAATCAACTTTTGTAGCCCTAACAGGCACACTTTATTGCTGCAGTAGTGAAGAATTTTGTGGGTGTCATCCCCACCCCAGTTTTACCTATTTGGGTTTTTGGGTTACCAAGTTATTGTGTTATGAGTTATTTATTTCATTGTATAGATGCTATTTGATGTTACATTAGATTCATATATGTATGAGTGTGGATCAATTTGTTTTAAGTGTTTAAATTTGAAGATCTAATTCACCCCCCTTCTCAGTATCTTCCTTTCCCATTATTGTATTTCCAACAAATCCTAACATAGTAGACTTTAACAAGTCTCCACCAATACTCCTAACAGGGTAGATCATCATAAATGATCAAATTGTAAGCCTTAACCGACCCCTTCTAATCTACAAATAGTGAAGATTTTGTGGGTGTCATCCCCACCGCATTTTTTAATTCCTTACAAGAGTTTTCTATGATATCATATCTTGTGTTATGTGTCAATTACTTTCATGATTGTTTCTATGAATGTTCACATGTATGTTAAGTTAATGAATTGATATAACTCACATCAAGATAGTATAGATCATATTGAATGGATATACAATTGATTACAAAGGTTAATTGATTAAAGGATCCTCAAATTTTAGAGGTACTGATTCACCCCTCCGCTCTCAGTACAAACTTCCCATTAATTCCAAAAATTGGGTCACTTGAACTTATCTATAGTTCCTAAGATCAGTGTTCTGACTTCTACACCTCCACCTTATGTTGAGTTTACATCTTTTAATCAGGATTCCTCTTCAAATTTGCTAGCATTATCTCTCCATGCATAGATCCACCTACTACATTTGTTGAGGACATACTCTAGGATATTCATCTCCTTTCAGATTATAGATTCAGCACATCTATTGGCCCACCTTCATTGGAGATTCTATTACAGGAGTCCCATGCATTCTCTTTTGAGCATCAGCTAGGCCTGCTTATTTCTTCTCACATTCAGGGGTTTCCTCTTCTTCATCCAATGCCTTTTTTTCTTCTACAGTGGAGCCACATTGGTCCGATCATTGACACAAGGGTTCTATCATTCTGGGGGGCTTTAGAGCCTCAATCCTCTCTCATGTGGGGGTTGTTTGTACTTCTGGTTTTGAGAGAGTCTCTTGAGCCATTATTTTTCAGCATGATTTATTCCATCTCTTTTTGGAGTAGAGTTTTTTCCCATGTGTTTTTCTCTATTTCTCCACTTTACAGAGATTTGGTTGTGATTGGGTCCCTGATCAGGCCTTGTTGTCGGGACCCAAATTTACTGCTTTCAGCAGTTGCTTCTAGGTTTTAGCTTCTCCCTAAGTTTATCTTAAGGGGGGGTGTTAGAGTTTAAAATGGTATTTCTATGTTCACTTATTAATTAAATCATTATTGATTTAATTGTTTAAGTCACATTTTATCTCTTGTCCACTTAATCTAAACTTTAGGCATGCAATAATTAATTAAATATTAATTATTCATGCAACCTAGGTTTCTCCACCTACTTGGTGTTTGATCTCCTTTATAAGGATTGATCTATTTGTATTTTATCATTCCCTCTCTGAATGAATATTTTGTCTTTCAGAACATTCTTTTCTCCAAGATTTTTTTTTTAACAGGTTATTTTGCATGGAGTGGATCTTGGTGGCTGAATTCCATGAATTCTTTTAGTTTCCAGGTGAAATAATGATTCTTGATGAAGGATAAAAAACTTTGGATCACCTAGTAAGGGAAGATTTTTATTACGGTCATAGTTTTTCATGTTAAGAAGAGGTGATGATCAAGGATATACACCTCTTGTACAAGAGAGAATCCCAATCAAAACAACAATTACTTATAGGAAAATAATGACACATAATAAACAAATGCCACTAGACTATGGAAAGTAGATCCTTCGATAAAAAGACGAAGAAAGTATAAAAACCTTCCCCCCTAAGCATGAAGGAAATATATTGAATAATAGCCACCTCATAAGAGATATACAATTGCAAGAAAAATAAGTTGTAAACTAAAGTGGACCCCTAGAATAAGCATATTATGAAATAAGATATTGTTTGAAGGAGATGCTTGATATGTATGGTATTGTCTCTAGTGTTCTGCAACTATCAACAATTTTAGAAGTAGGATTGAGATTATTGAATCTAAATTGAACAATATGGGCAAAAAATATGATTTCTTTAAGGAAAAATATGCAAAGCAGAGAAAAACAAAGTTGGAAATTGCAAGTTAAGTTATTGTTAGTTTAGAGTTAGAGGGGGGACGTAGTGAAAAATTTCCAGTTAGTAAAATAAATGGTTAAGGTTCGGTTAGAGAATCTTTCTGGGATCCTTTTTGATGTGGGGGATTATCAATGCTAGAATAAGTATTCAGACTAGTCATCTTCTTTTGATTCCTTAGTTCTTCACGATAGTTTGTGTGCTCAAATGAATATTGTCAATGTTGCTTGGAAGAGAAGTCTTCAAATTATAAAATAAAGGTACAAAAATATTATTAAAGTTAAAGTTTCCATTTTGATCTAGTTATGTTAGGCCCGTTGTCATTGTTGGAAAAAAAGGGGATAAGAAAATGAAAATGAAAATATGAATTGAAGAAGAAGATACTTAACAAAGGGGGATTTTTTAGGCATCTCGATCCTTTTATATGTTTTGATCTTTTTCAATCTTAAATGTTTTTCCACAAATTCCAAAGTGGGAGATTATATAGAAAATGTTGTTGTTACTATTTATGTAATTAATGTGAAAATTGTACCATTTGGTTGTTCATACCAGTTGATTGTGCTTCAGATGGTATAACTAATTTTATCTATCTTTTTTTTTTTTGCATGGATACAATTATTGTAGATGGTTATCCTTAGTCAATAAATAATGCCATATTATTTGGGTACATCTATTGTGCTTGGTGGCAGCATTTTGGATGATTCTACCTTGACTGCTTTTATTCTAAGACTCCTTGAGCTAACTTTAGTATCCATTCCTTCATGCAGTTTATAAAATATTTTAACATTAAAATCACTTTTTGGATCATTGATTCTTAGATATTATCTTTTGATTAATTATAATTTTTGTATGATCTAGACATGGTCTTGGTTGTGGCATTCCATAGGTTCTAGAATATACTTTTCTTTTTGTGTTATGCAGTTATCCTATGTTAGACTTATTTCTGGATCCCATCTAGTAGCATGGTGCATATTTCACATATGTGTGAACTATCCTTTGGGTCAGGTGCTAGTGTGTTGATATTAAATGTACACTTCATCATACTCAAGCTGACATACCTTGTTAGGCTAACATATAGTTGATTTCTCATAAGATATGCATATATATATATAAATTACATTCTTTGGATCCCAAAGAGAGAATGTTTGATAATAGAATCACATCAATAAATAAACATCACATTATGTGAGTATGATCTCGAATAAAATTTGTGAGTAGATTAATGACAGGGTAAAGAAGGTATCTAAATGTCTTTGTATTGTAGAAGTGAAGATTGGGAAAATATTATTTTGAGATAATACTATTTATCAATATTGAATCCATGCATATGTAATTCCAAGTACATCACTTCAATTTTTATTTGTAAGAACTCTTTTGTATTGGTTTTGATATCCTATTTTATTTAAGTGTAGTGAGCCTGACTCGTAGTGAGCCTACCAACAATGAGTTGACTGCTAGTGAGCCACACCTGCAGTGAGCATTTGAAATAAAATTACCTTATCCAGTGTTTATTTTCATGATAATTAGTTTCTTTGTGACTTTTCCCGCTTTGGGTTTCAACATAAAATCTATTGCTTATTGTTCATTGTGTTATAATGCATTGTTCACAGTTTTAATGCTTTATCTATTTTACCAGTTGGATCTAATTTACAGAAAAATAGTTGAATAATTAATTCACCCCCCTAATATTTATTTGGTTTGTTCAACACTTCTATTTTCCTGCATTCATATTATTTCCTTTTTCCATTTATTCTAGTATTAGATCTTGAATTTCTATTTACATTTTGTATTGTTCCACTCAAGAAAAGGAATTATTGCATCCATTTTGTACGCACTTTAATTTAAGCCTAGTGGATCATATTCCTTCCAATATATGATTGAAGATAGTTTTGAGGTTCCTACTTTATCCACTCCTCCTAGAGAATACATTCACATCCATATTTTCTTTCATTACACAAAAGCTAAGAGTGAATCCATTATCATTTAAGGTTCTTATAATAGTATTTTTTAAATAAAGACCTATTATCGTAAGAGGATCACATTGATTTTTAACTCTAAAAGAAGGAAACTTAACTCAAGACAATGCAATGTTAGTTTTAGTTGTATTCATATACCTCAATAAAGGTACCACATAATTAGGTCCCATATGAGGAGAAAATGAAATAAAATTTTAGTGCATCTTGACGCATAGTTTGTTGTGTGGGTGAAGTTGAATCAATTCCTAAAGGAATATCATAGTAGGAGTGGCAAAAATTTGTTCAATAAGATTATATTTGTTATGAACTAGTTGTGAAGAATGGTGTGGAGGAAGAAAATATTGAGAATGGACAATGGAATTTATATCTTTCTTATTGTTTTGAGTGTTATATGTGTGAGCTACTGAATGATAATCAGATTGTTGAGCATCTTTTACTAGAATGAATAGTTTTTATGAGGAACATCTTGGTCATGATTGGCCATAATTTAAAACTTTTTTCTATCCAAAATATGGAGATTATTGACTTAGTTTGGCTCTTATTTCTCAAAGGTTTCATTTGTGGAAGGGAGAGCATTAATGATATTATCCTCTATTTTTTCTAAAGTACCTTTATAAGTATGAAAAACTATAGCAGAGGGAAAAATATAAGTGAATATTAATGCTTCATCTCTAGAGGGAAGGTCATTGAAATGAATAGAAGGTAAAGTATCATTAAGAGAATTTTTGATCATACTAATATCATCTTATTTCATCAAGGTTCATTCATGGGGAGAGAATAATTAACATCATTTTATAATGGTTTATCTCAAATGGGGAGATCATTAAGAGAATAAATATCTTTGTGCATATGAGGAGGACAAACTTTAGCAAAGGGATAATCACAACTATTTAAATATTCATTCCTAGACGAAAGGGCATTGAAATAAATAGAAGGTAAATTATTCTAGAAGGAATTGTCAAACATCTAAGAATTCTTGAAGGAAACTTAAAATTGAACTAAAGAATGAAGATAACAACTTCAATCATATAATATAAATGTAACAACAATGCATGAAAGGAAATAAGTTTTAACTTTTTATTGATTTTTTGAATGCACAATGAAAGAATGAACTAGATATATGAAATAAGTGATTTTTTAATGTCTTTTCTACCAATGAATGTATGTAATTTCATAAAATCAGAACTAAATGCCTAAAATGCAACAATGCAATATATAAATCAGATCTAGACACAAAATAAAATTTGAAAATGACATTATGAGTCAGGTTCACCAAAATGTATAATAAGAAAATATTGATGTGGGATCTACGAGTAAATCATATTTCCTATTGTAGATTAGGAAAGAAAGATAACCCAATAGGCATAGAAGCATCCAACCATTGAATAAGTATCAAGATCCTTCACTAATATAGAAAATCAATAAAATTATGTGAGGACTAGAATTAAATTAAGGAAAATATTTCCTTTCCATACAAACAAGCTGACAAAAACCTTATAAACTAATGAGATGCTAGAAAAATAAATAAGAGGATGCCACTAACCTATCAAATTAATTTGATGTTTTTTTTTGAGGGGCTAGGTCACCTAGGCCGACATGTTCCTGGGACTAGGTCACTAGGGCTGACTTCTTCCCTATAATTGTAATTTTTTTTTCAGATTTAGACTGTTTACGAAATCCTAAACTTTCCAGATCCAATCTGATGCGAGTCTCACCTATTCCTACACATAGAAAATAATTAATTTTTTGTGTAAAGATGATTTTACCTTAGTCAAACCCCACTTTGGAACCAACCTTGAAATGAAATAAAATAAAGGAAAATGTGCTAACATAGATCAAAGGCTAGATTTGAATAGTGAAGTGTATCATATATTGGCAATGCAAATAACTCTTTGAATATGATCAAGAATTTTGATGTGATAGCTTGAATCCACACAAAAACATAAAATTAAATCATGAAATACATGCCTTGCACATTGGCTTTTGTAATTTCCAAAATGCTTGATGTGAAGAGGAAGGATGACTTGAAGAGTCGAAGCCTTGAATGCTTGTATATAGATGGATGTTTGGATGAATATCGATGTATGGATTCTTACCTTATGATCCCCTTTCTTGATGGTGAACTCCTTTTTTGGGGATTTATTTTAGGGAAGGAAGCTTGTTTCATGGTGAAGATTACCTTGAAAATATGTCTAAGAATGCTTGAATGCTTGAGTGATTAAGCCTAGAACTTGACTACTCATGAAATCTTTAATGTGGACAAAAAAATGAGGAGGGTTAGGTTGGTTTTATACCTCTCAATATTTTAGAGCTCAAAACTTGAAGGAAACTCATGAGATTTTAGATTTCCTGCTTAGCCATGAGACAAACACCTGGTTTAAACTTTGAGGCAAAACTCTAGGAAAAGGTAAGCTTGGCCGACCTATCCCACCAAAAATGCCATGAAATTTGGTTCAAGAATACAAATTGAGGAGAAGATGCTACGATGAAAAGAGTAGTGGGGTTGATGTACCAGAGATCAATGTGGGAGCCCATATATGCAAAAATGGTGCGTAATTGAGCATCCAATTATAGGTTCTTACAATTGTGGATGGTACACCTATATTAAGTAATGCTTTATAACTCTAGAATGATACATGATAAAACTCGACATGTTGAATAGGAATATCAACCACATAATTATGTGACACAACTTACACACATAAATCTCATATGAACATAATATTTATTCTCTTATATATTTAGAAGAATAGAACTTTCATAGACAACAAAAAAAAAAATGTAATAATAAGTAATAAAAATAAACATAGAAAATGTAAACTTTAATTATAAGATGAAATTACACAACATACTAACAAGAATCTAATATGAATAGATAATAAGCATGCACAATCTAAATAGGGATTAGATATAGAAATAATAAGCTATTCAATGAAAAAACATAATCCTTATACATAAATCTCATATGAAAACATTACCGCATCGTGAAATCAAAGTTTAAAAATCCACAAGACTCTCTCTTAAGAAATCCCAAAACTGATTCATACAGATAATAACTAAATCCAGAATTAATAATATTCAACAAAAAAACACTTTATCATAAACTAAAAATATAACATAAAAGAGAAAACATGATTGTACTGCCATTTAACTATGCTCAATTTCATTATTGTTATCTCACTTGACGTCATTGCATCGATTATACTACGAATTTTACTATAAACTGATCCCTATATTATACCTTAACTGTTGCTGATTTCTATATTAGATACAAATGGTATATTGTGTACAGTCAATGTCATTTAGAAACAACTTAAACATCTGATATGACGAAGAAAAGAGTACAGACTTTTTCTTAATTACTAGTAAGACCTTTTACTCTATTTCATTATATACCATTATACTCAGTACCACACTCTTTCCCCACATTTTCTAGGCTGTCTTAGAGATATATATGCTGTCATTTTCATTCCAGCCAACCGACCAAAATCTATTCCACATTAAATGAGCTATTCACTCAATCGCTCTTCCTATTTTACACTCAAAGGTCTGAAAGCATAAAAACCCTAAACAACTTCTGAAAGCATAAAAACCCAAAACTACTTCGTAGAAGTTAATATGATGTAAGATTGTTGAATCTTCCACCCTCATAGGATTCCACTTATTTAAAGAGTCTGATCAAGAATCATTACATATGAAATCATGAGACAGCTCCAAAAAAGTTTTGATAGACGCCCATTTGGAGATACCGACATTTGGAAAGAATGAGATCTGATTCTTCCAAGTCACCATTGGAAACGATGAAGAGAATTATTGGAGGTGTGGATTGAGGGAGGGGGTCGAAGAGGGCGGTTGCCAAGTCCGTAAAAGGTCGGTGAGAAGGTATACAAGACCACCATTACAGAAAGATGCTTCTTAGAACTGTATTTGACTGGAGGGGTAAGATATTCTATTGAATTTGTCGTTTGTTTTAATGAAAAGTTGTAGTTTATTTGGTTGAATCGTGGTAGTTTATACTTCGATTTTATCATCAATTGGACTAGGATAAACTTCTAATGACTTTGACAAATTGGATATATTATATATATTTATATATATAATCACTTGCATCATCACAAGTCATGACAAAGGAAAGGAAGAAGAATATAGAAAAATAATAGGAGCTTATTAGACTATTTGATGCAGTAAATCAGGAATTAAATAGGAAAAGAGGTGTAGAATCTAGGGTGAAAGAATTGTAGAAGTTTTATTCTTAATGTTACAATAGAAATTGATGAAGTTATCCATTTTATTTATATTTCACATTTAAAAAATATATGAGATCATATACTAAATACAATAATGGTGAGAGCTAGATTCACAGAGATCTAAGCTTTTATGGATAGAATCAAAGGTTTTATTTGGTTAAAAATGTTCAAATGTGCCTTTGTTGACATAAGTTTAATTTAAGAGTTTATCTAGAATAGTTTAGATAAAGATTGGTAGAATTAATATTATCGGTGGTGGAAATTGATTGATGTCGAATACAATGCTCTATATTAGGGCTTGGATATTAGTCTTTGATCCAACCAAGGAGTTAGATAAGGATATCCTATTATGGATTAACATATGTATAAATAACCTCAAGAGCTATGGGCAAAACATATATTTCTGAAAATTTGAGATTATTAGGTGAGTTTGGTTAGAGCTTAAGAACCACTTGATTGAGAAAATTGACCAATTAATTCAAGATATATATGTTGGTGGAATAGAGAAAGGATATAAAATAGGTACATAGCACGTACATAGAATGAAATTATTTGACCATGTTTCATGTGCTTCGATGAAAAACAACATTGTGAAGAGGAGACTAGGACTTAGGAGACTGAGTGCAACGCATAGAGTGGATCGCCCATATACAAAAATCACTAGCTAGGAAACAACCACAAGAAGAAGCTAGAGATGGAACAACTCTTGTAATAGTACAAGGGGTATTTCCTCAATGATTAAATAACTTCTAAATGTGAGCCACTTGGTGGGACCATGAAAAATATTTTATTTTCCTCAATGTTCCTCGAAAAAGTTTCTTTCAAAATCAAAAATTTGTAACTTTTTTCTATTTCTCATAGTCACATCTAAAGGTATCAACAAAAGTTGATATATCCGAAATAGCGGTAAGCATTATTTTTCTATTGAATAAAAGGTGAGTTTGCGATTTGGCGAGAAGATCGGGTTTCGCATTTCAAATTTTCTAGGAAGTACAAAATGATGACGTATTAATTATATCAGTCAGACAAGGTGGTAGATAGTAAAGAAAGTCATTTCGCATGACGACATTGTCATTTCAAAGTGGAGTTGTTTATGTGAGCATCATTGCAAAACAAAATTCTGAAAATATTTCAAGCAAGCTAGTTTATTAGCTACAAGACAGTTGTTGAAGCTGCGGATAATCAGTGAGTTGAATTTTCTCTGTCTCATTTTTATTTATTTTTAATTGTATTCATGGCTAGGAAGAAGAAGGAAATGGTTGTAGGAGACAAAATCATCCATTATCCACAACACACCCTACTGAAATGGTTGTTGTCCTAGTCTCAAGACATTGGGTCCAAGAGTATGTTTGGTGATAGTAAGAGGCTCGATGGTGATGCTAATATACCTATGCATGATAGGGCATTATTTTTGTATTTCTATTCTCAAAGGGACAAGAAGATTCTAGTTTGTAACCCCTGGTGTTTGGACATAGCTAAGCTCATAATTCCCAATGTATTTTTAGATACTGAGCTAATTGATGCTTTGGTGAAGAATTATAGATTTGAAACTAGAACTATGAGAAATGTTGATGGTACCCCTCTGTTATGTATAAATATATGAATGATCCAAGAATTTTTTGGGCTTAATATTCAGTTGATTTCTAGAATTGACAGAGACGGTTTCCACAGATAATATGAACACTTGATCAAAAGGTTTGGTTTAAAAGAACTATCATTCTTTATGAATAGGGAGGATAGTAATCAAGTAGCCAAGGTGCAGGGTAAAGCCCCCTTTCCTACAACTAACTTCTTGTGTTTTTTTCAAAGAACCTATTGGGCTTAGGGACTGGTGTTGGGTGAAGACCACAAGGATAAAATGCCAGTGGATATGATGTACTTGTGCATGAGGATCCAAAATTCCAATTTGTCTCATGAATATGACATAGCTATGGATTTGGAAAGACTTTTGAACAAACAATTGCTTGAATGGAAGAGTCGAGGTGTATTCAAACACTATTTTTAATATGTCACATGCTCCTATTTCAAAATAATAGTACTTCCCAAAATTATTTGAAACTTACTACTGTAGATAGTTGTGTCAATAGACTTCCTGTGCAATTATGGTGCAGAGTATGTGATAAGCATAGTAAAGATACTGATTATACCATGTTTCATGATAGATTCATAGTTTGGATTCTTAGAGAATTGGGAGAACAAGTAGTAAGGATCCATGTTTCTAATAGAGAAATTTTGAGACCCATGGAAACCAAACCAGATGAAGGCTTCACCCACAATTTTTCTAATTGGATTTGTAGGGCTGATTTTATAATATTCAGAGTATATGGGTGCAGACATGCACCTCATAAATTGTCACTATGGGTACCATAAATAATTGCATTCTTAGAATTTATGTGGAAATTACTATCATTGGAGAAGGAACTCATTGCTCCAAGAAGGAAAGGCACTTTCTTGCCTAACATTATAAGGTTTGGTGGTTTTACTATAGGTGTAGGAACTTTGGAGTAGGTGTAGGAATACTTGAAATCATATGATATGGAGAGTGCAAAGGCTAAAACTTATGATCCTGAGGGTCATATCAAGTCTTGGGTAAAAGATTACACCCATTCTTTTGATGTGGAAAAGGATGTGACAAGAAACTTAGAGGATCATTCAAAAATTATTCAAAGACTCATTAAGGTGAAGACTCTTGTAAAGTTGGAGAAAGATAGAGTGTTGAAGGGATTGTCGATATTACATGATGAGGAAATGGATGAGATCCTCACATGGGATTTGTGTATTAGGGATGTTGATAAGTTGAAAGGAAAAACTATTGCAACTGATGAACTAAATCCTGGGCCCCCTCCTAGGAAAAGGATAAAGAAGTTAATTATTAATGATTATATTTTTGATTCACCTCCTACAAAAATCTCTAGTGGTAAAGAGCCACCTCTTGTTCCATATGATGTATCTAAAGGAATGGGAGATACTAAAGAAATTTCACTGCAACTTTGAGAGACATGAGGCAAGAAGAGGAGGTAGGTCCTTCATCTCCTATGACTATATTCAGAGAAGAATTTCATGGATACCATGCTCAAATATAAGATGATGGTGAGGAAAATCTCATGGGCCTGGGAGATGAAAGAGAGGATGTTGCTACTAGGTTCACTGAAACTGATGATTTTTTGCAAACTCAAGAATTCAAAGAATTTTGGATACAGATGAAAAAGAAATATTTTTAAGACAAGAAACATATTAGGCTTATGGGGGTGGAGGAATCAAAAGATCAAAAAATTATAGATCAAATGTTTAAAGAATTGAATTTGGATAGTATTGACTGTACAGTTGATGAAGCTAGGGAGATGTTGAAGAAGAGTGATGTAATCCTAGTCCCTAGTTTAACCCTCACGTAATTTTTCTTTTTAGACCAAGTAAGAAAAAAAAATGATTCTTCTTTGATTGTTGAATTTGATACAAAAGAAAATATTATCCAAGCTCTTGTTACAATCCAAAGACTCAAAGACTAGCTACTTGGGTGAGTTTCAAGGGGTCCCATAACAAAAATGTAAAGTTTTTCTATGGATTCTGAGGGAACAACTAGTGTTCAAATAGTGGGGGATACTGACCCACTTATGTCTGCAAATGAATTGATGTTTCAATCCATGTTCAATAATGATCAAGTTAAAAGGTTGAAGGATGAATTAAACAATTATATTGATAGACAAGTGGAATTGAATAGGGTGATTAATGAAATTGTATATTAAGCTTGTTGATAAAGAGAATGAAATATAGAAAGAAAAAGTGTCTAAAACTGAGAAACCTCTTATTGTTTACAAGGATGATCAAAACACATAAGTTGAAGAACCAAAAAAGATCAAAGAGGATGTGGAAAGTGTGTTGAATGCCAAATTGAAACAAGAATTCTCTATAGAATTATTTTACTTTGGAAAAGGTATCATCATTCAAGATAAAAGGTATACTTGCAAAATTTAAGATATCTACCAAGGATATTTCTTACTGAATGACATGTTAGATGGATTCAAAAAGAATAAACCTTTACCCAAGAGTATAGAAAGTAGATGGAGGCCATCAGAATGTATGATGTCACTTAAAGAGATCCAGAAGCTCATGTTGAGATTAAAGAATCAAAGAAGACTATGGATGCCTTATTTGATGAGTTGGATTATGTTGTACTAGAAGAGGCTAAAGTTGAAGAAAAGTTAAAAACTTTTGATACCATCAAGCATTGGACTATCCCTACATTTATGCATCATGAAGGATGGGCCAAAAGTTTTGAAGAATGGAAATCAGAATATCAAAGTATGCCTTCACGAATCATTGGTCATATGAAGGAGGATCAAATTTTCTTTGTGGATAAGTTCAATTCCTTTCTAGAGAAGGTAATAAAACTGGAGAATAGGTGCTAAATATTGTGAAAAATAGAGGCGGTGAACCAAGATTTGGAACTACCTTTAAAGTGGCGGCATTTCCACCTTCATCGAGAGGATTCATGGTGGGAAGCCGACTATGACGATAATGTTCATAAAAAGCTGGAATGAAGGCAGTATTGAGATTGAGGGAAGAAATTTTACTATGATAGAGGATTTTATCTCTGCGGTCACAGGTATCCCTATTGTTGGAAATAAATTCTACAGAGACCAAAAAATTTCAGATTCGGTGATTAGCAACTTTGTCAGAAATGAGGATGAAAAGAAAGAACTCACCAAGGTCGGCACCCGCTACCTTCTTGAAGGTCTAAAAATATTGTGGAGGTTTGTGTTAAGAGCCATCATCTACAACATTACGCTAGACACCAAATTTGACTAAATTCAAACCTACCATTTTTTCCTCTTGAACCATTTTTGTCATGAAATGAAGGTGTCAATTCTCTTTTATTTGTATGCTTCAATAAATGATAACATTAATGGGTATAGAAAGAAGGCCATTGCTAACCCTTCCTTGAATCAAGGCCTTTTTCATTTAATGTATGAATATTTTAAAGCCCAAATCTTTGGGAAGGAGGTGGTTCAGAAAGACGAGATGGAGGCCTCTGGTTCGGACTACATCCCTTCGGAGACGGAAGATAGTGATGGTCTACATTCTTAGGATAATGATGAGTATGAAATGAAAAGTAAAAATCTAGGTTCATCTTCCAAAAAGCATAGAGTTAGTATGCAAAGCATAAAAAAAGAGAAACTGGTGACCCCTAAAAAATATAATACTATGGTTATCTCTTCTGAGGAAGATTATAACGATAATGAGGAAGGTATGGAAATGGATGGTGAGGAGGTTATTTCTAGTGGCAAAGGCAGAAAGACAAAACAACCTATGACGGGAAAAAATAAAAAGGATAAGAACAAGGATTTGAGAGAAGACCGAAAATCTCCTGAGGACAAGACCCATCATGTCTCCCCTATTTCGGACCACATTCTGAAGAGGAAGATCTAGGGAGATTACCAAGAGACTAATCAGACTATCCCTTCCCATTAGATCTCTCAACCCCATGACACAGGGAAGGATGAAAGGAAAGATAGGGAGTTCTATTGCTATATGGCAGAGCAGGGGAAGATAATTGGATGGCACGACTTCAATGTCAAAATAGAAAAGATAGGGATCACCGGAGAAATTATAAACCCAAAGGTTATTGAAGGAGAGGGAGGTCGTATCAATTTGGATGAGCTTATTGACACATATATGGTGGTGCTTAGTGATAATACCGGGGAGTTTGAGATGGACATGCTCAACAATTCCCAAAATAGCATGTTAGATAATTACAGAACCATCAAATGGTTATTCCACAAAGTGGAGGATCTTAAAAAAAGGGTTAAAGGAAATGAAAAGGATAAAAATGAAAGTAATACTAAGGATCAGGAGAGTCTGAGCAGTAGAGTGAAAAAGATGGAGGATAATATGACTAGGGTAGAAGCTACCCTAAAGAACATAGCGGAGCAGAGGTATAATATACTTAAGGCATCCAAAGAGCACACCAATACGATCATCGAGAAGCTGGAGGAAAAATTAGATGGGATGGAGGCAGCCAAGATGGAGATGGAAAATGAATAGAACACTAAACAGGGTCCTGGCCAGAGAACTAGAGCTAGAACCAAGAAGATTAAGGACAAGGAGTTGGCGCTAGATCTGCAAAACATCAAGGATTCAGAGGCCAACATGGAGTTTCTTGAGGCCAAGGCGGCCACACTGATGGTGGACTTATCATGAGGGTCCCTGGTCTTTTCTGCTAACCCTATTTCATTTCCTTTTTTAGAAGTTGTCTATTTTTTTCTCTGGCCTCTGTTGGCTTGTTTAGTCTTTTTCCTTTGTTTCATTTTAGACTGGGTTTAACGCTTTTTTAACTATGTTTCGAGTTGCAGGAACCCTATAAAACCTGTTTTACTTAATCAAAAACACTAGAGAATAGGTTCTCTAAATTTTTAGTTGAATTTAGGGTTATTACTGGTAATAGGTGGAGACAATACCTTCTCAAAGTACCTGACATCTTGTATTATCAATGGTCATCCCTTGCATAGATTTCTAATTGGGCCAAAGAATATCTTGGGTCAGGAGTGGGTAGCACCAAAAAAGCTAATTGATTCCTCAAGAATGGAATGATCTTATATTTTGCCTTTCTTAGCTTTATTGTTTTGTCTGTTTCTTGTTTTTTGTGTGTTTAATTTTGTCTACTTTCAGTTATTTAGGATTAGTGAACTTGAAAAGGCAGAATGTAAACGGTTGGAAGCTTGTTTCTTCCCTATTGGATGGAAACCACAACCATGTAGTATATATTAGAAAATGATCAAAATTAGAAGAACTAGACGGCGTAATTGATTTTTTTATATTAACAAAATATACCCTATTTTCTTGTCCAATGCATCACTAAATTTTTCTGGATTTGTTCCTCTGTCATACTCAATTCATGAATTGGTTTTTATCTACAAAACTTGTGTGGTTATTTTATGTTATGTAGTATCAATTCAAAGCAAATAGGAGATAGAAATGAAGTGTTTTCCTTATGTTTTATATTTAACTAAATCCTTTGATAAGATTAAACTAAGTTAAACAAATTTATATTACAGGTTCATTTCATCCACATTGGTAGAATTCGATGACTGATAATATCAATCACCTCTGTTGGGGGTATTGTCTTTCAGATAGAACATTATGAATTCAAATAATTTAACCTTTGTGCAATTGGATAAGGGATTGGCTTATTAATGTTGAAGGAAGCAAGAAAATATTTGAATTCTTCAAACAAGTTTTATTTATATTTAGGAAAGGAAGATAGCAATAAAATAGTATTAGTGAAACATGAAAGGTCTCTACTCTTGTAATTTAGTATTTCCCACCCTAATTTCATGAGATTGGAAGGGAATCATTCATATATGCAATAAAAAGCTCAAAGCTGAGAGAGATTTTTGAGAGTGGATACACCTGCCTAGGTTTTGCAGAGCCTAAAGAAGCAGGGGATTGCAATTGACTTAAATGGTTGAATCTTGTCAGTTGGCCATATCAATTCGGAGGGTATTGATAATATGGATTGGCAAGCTTTGTTTCTTTCCAATCTATTGATTTGTGACCATACACCACTTCCAATGAAAATTTGCAATCTTTCATGTAGAAATATAATAGAAATTTTGAACAAATGATCAATTTTGAATAAAGAAAAACATTTCAATAAATAGTACAATGAGAAAAATATTAGAATTTATATTGGTCAAAATGTTCAAGAGAATTTTACCTTCTAAACTTGTCAAAAAAAAATTTATATTTGTGGGGAATACAAGACCAAACTCTAAGAGGATACATGTTCCAAGACAAATTTATGACCTAAAGATTAAAAGAAGTCACAAATCTATTTCTAGAGTTGTTGAGAATGATGGAAAAACTAAGAGATGATTGAAGGATTTCAAGTAACTAAAAAATGATAACAAGGGTCTTGGATACCCATATGATGGACCCTTGACCCCAATAGTAAGGATTGGAAATGAAAGTACCAATCAATTTTGGGGATCTTTGCTTTCATAATAATTGACCAAATTTTAGAGAAATTGTGTTTTCATACAAAGATAGGTGATTCTAAATTCCATTTCTAATTTAAATTGACACCATATTGAGGGAGAAAGACAATTATCTAAGGCATGGCTTTTAATTATAAAACGTTGTATTGGGATTCTACCACAAATATTTTCACAAGACGTATAGAATGAACACTAATCTTATATATCATGTCCATAGGGATGGACCCTATAACTATCAAGTGCCTTTTTATATTGAAGATATAGGTAAGAATAAGCCTAAATCATCTCCCAATATGTGAGCTCATCGAAGTTCTAAATAATAAATATCAAGGAAACTTAATATATTTTTTGTAAAATTGTAAGGCGTTGATCACTAGAAACCAAGTGAGAGGGGGACCTCATTTCCAAAAAAGAGGAGACTAGAGGTTATGTTGATTAAGGGAAAATACATCATGAGATCTAGAACTATTACACCAAAGTTGGGGATTACTAGATTTCCAAGAACATAATTTTTTTCATAATAAAGGTCTCCTAGATATGAACAACATCCTTCATATGGAGAATAGTTTAGAACCTAATCTCCTTCAACATAGGTCAATTAACTAGGTAGCCTATAGAAATGCAATATTGAAGAAGAATATTTCAAGATTTATTACCAAAAATTACATGAATAATATAACAGACATGCAAGGACAACCATGATGTTGGGTGGATAATAGACCTAAAACTCTAGAAACACCATGGATGTAGAAAACATATAATGCAACTCATTTAAAACCTTTTTGGTATTTAAAAGAAACCTATACAAATTTTTAAAGATTCATATCCATATTTAATTTATAAGACTTGGAATGACCATAACATGAGTAATAATAAACATGAGTAGCTACAAGAATTTTACAACAAATTTTAAAAATTCTCCATAGAAATAGATTTTGTGATCTAGTAAGAATATTGTTTTTAATTGTATATTCATAAAAACCATACTTGAAGCTTGAGTTAACAATGAAAGTCCAGAAAAGATGAATATTTATCCACAATAGATCCACATCTAGCTAAAGTTTTGAAGCCACTAAGGCATACGGAGAATAGACTTCCAATAAAAATAGATTTTGTGTCATTAAATGCCAAGCTAGAGGCTTAATAAAAAATATAAATTTATTAGAAAATTACTTTGACATTTTTTTACTCTTAAAATAAGAGAGTAAATAGTCATCTAGAATATGACCATTAACCAATTGGTTTAATCAATTTTCTAGGGGAATGTGTTTTACAATTCCATGAGAAAGAAAATATTCCAAAACATATCCAAATCCTTTGTCAAAAACACATAGAAAGAGTGCAAGAGGAAAATCTTGTTTGAGAGAATAGAAAATCTAAAACGCCTAAGAGTAGTTGTCATTGATAATGATGGAAGCTAAGTAATTTTATATTCAAGACAATTATTCAACTATGTATTGTCAAATTTGATGTTACACATGTATATACACTTATGTAGTGATGTTACACAAATGTCTACATTCAGACCGAGCACAGTTGGTGAATAGAATGAGTTGTTTTACCATTGACCGAGTTCAGTCAGGTATTGAAGAAATTTAGTGTTGACTGAGTCACTCGGGCATTTCAGTCATGGTTGAGAATTAAGTGCCAGCCGACTAACATTGATTTACATTCTATAATTAATTGGTTATATGCGGTCATCTGAATTGTGATTTATTATTTAGAAGTATATTCAAGCCAACTTGACAGGGGTTACCATATATATGAAAGGTCAATTTTGGATTGAATATGAGCAAGTGAGTGTGTAAAAGCTGAAGACAAGTAGAAGTGTGGAACTCTATGATATGAAGAGTGAAGGCAAAATCAGATAGGATTCTGATTGAGTACAGATCACTTAGAGCTGCAATAGAATATCTTATCAGCAAGGATCCAGTCATAATCAGAATAGAGATCTGAATCAGCAAAGACAGTTGCTTACACATACATGTCAATTCATTGTTACTCTCTAACAATTGTAGCAATGATCTCAAATCTCTTAACAGAGTAGACTTAACAGTCTTTTTGTAAATCCTCTCACAAGGTAGCATTTCTATGTTGAAGTGTTGAAGACCTCTAACAAGGCCACTCCTCACAGGGTGATTAAATCCTTTAACAGGGTCACACCTAATAGTGTGTTATTGTAACCTTTAATAGGGTTGGCTCCTAACAGGACTCACTTCAGAAGAGTGAAAAATAGTAACTAGTTATATTGGTGTTTTTTCCCATATTGGATTTCCACGTTAAATCTTGGTGTCACCTGTGTATATGTTATTTTTTTTATGCTTTATGTTTCTGCACTTAATCACTAAAGTATAATTGCATTGGATGTTATAAAGATTTCTTTGACACCCGAGTTACAGAAGAATATCGTAATTGACTGAGTAACAGTGTTAAAGTATTTAAGACATCTAAGGAACAAAGGATTTTTTTTGGAGTAACTGATTCACCCCTCCCCTCTCAGTTACTTATCCCATTTCCAACATTTTCATAGATAATATTAATAGTTTGAACAAAGTATATTCCAAACCAAAAATATTGAAGCATGGCAGGAATGAAAGACCATTAAATGCAATAATATGCTTTATACAAGTCAATTTTTAGAAAAAGAAAAAAAAATCCCTCCTCTTGAGAAAATCAAGCCCATTCCATGCCTTCCTAGATGAAAATCATATTATCACAAATTTTTAAGGATTTAATGAAGCTCATTTTCTTAGGATGAACAATCAAATGAAGAATTATACGGTGGATTTTTAGAACCAAAAATTTGTTAATGGTTAAATATAAGAAAAATTAAGTAATATGATGATTCATCACCAATTACATATTTATTTAGGATAACTAGCTTTCAGTATAAATTTTATATTTACTTTATTTATGGGTTTTCCTAAGGGTTTAGATTGAAGATCACTCCAAACATAGTCATAGATATCTTTGTATAATTCACAAGGAAACCCATATAACACTTGATATATTTACCATCTTCCATGGATCTTGTCACTTCCTTGAGATCCTCAAAGGAGTGTGATTTCCAAAAAATGTATTTCAAAATGTAGAGATTTGATAGTGAATGGCTTGAAAGAATTTCTGAAGGTTATTCTCTCATTCTAAAAAATTCTTGTAATTTGTGAACCCCTTATAATAATTCTTAAGAAAGTTAGAGAGGATATTTTGTATCTCATTGAGTACTAGATGAAATCATTATAGGATTGAAGATCTTGAAAGAAATCCTTTGAAGCACAAACAAAAAACTTCTATCTAGTGAAGATTGGATTTGGAATGGGTATCTGTTGTATAATAATTATCTGACCGTTGAGCATAATTGAAGGAATACCTAATCAATGAGATTAAGAGGAAAAAAGAGGCCTATATATTGTTGATTTTATATAATTATACAAATATGTTGGCGAGTTGATGAATTGAAGTTCTACTGAGCAAAGTAGAGAAAGAGGTGAAGTTAACCGTTTAACCCATACACAGAATTAGTTCATAAGAGATTATCTGACGGCTGAGCATAATTTAAGGAATACCTAATCAATGAGATTAAGAGGAAAAACAAAGGCCTATATATTGTTGAGTCTATATGTTTATACAGAGATGCTGGCGAGTTGAAGAGTTGAACTGTTATCGAACAGAGTAGAGAAAGAGGTAGAGATCCAGTCCAAAGAAGAGACAGTTGAGTTGTTGATGCCAATAGTTTCAGAAAGCACACAAGGTATCTGATCAAGCAAAAGGTAGTTGCAGAATCACATATCAATTCAGTACACTATTTCTACTAATCTTTGTAACATGAAATCTCTTAACACATTGGACCTAACAAGTCTTCTTGTAAATCCTTGTGAAAGGTGAAATTCTAGGATGAATTTATAAATTCCTCTAACCAGACCATTCCTAGCATAGTGAATATTTAAATAGATCTAAGGTAAATCCCCTAACAAGCTCACATCTAGCAAATGTGCATTATAATCTTTAACTGAATTGGCTCTTAACCAAGCATACTTCAAAAGAGTATTTCTTTTTGCGGGTGACGATTCCCAAGGTGATTTTTCCTGAAGTGGGTTTCCTCATTAAATATGGTGTTATATGTGATGCTTGATAAGTGTGGATGTTAGTTTCTTGTTTTATATGTTGTTTATCAAGTTTGTGAAATGTTTACAAGTTTTAGCTATTGTTGTTATTTGAATTACCAAGTTGAATCAGAGGTTTAGTTTTAAAGTTTTAAGTTTCAATATTTTCTGATTCACCCCCCTTCTCAGTAAACCATCATTTGGTAGGGAAAACCAACACAATAAATGGGAAGGAAGCATAAAGTACATTTGATAAAATTTTCACAAAGAAATTCACCTAGTAGGTTGATTTGGATGGAATTAAATATTGTAAACCCTCTTGATATGATCCAACATGGTCTAACGACTCAATAATGAGGTATTAAAACATAATTGGGACATAGAAGGATTTGGTGGGTAAACTTACCACAAAATAAATTTAAAAAATAGATAAAATTTAGTCTAACAATATCACATCTATTAGTGAGATGACTAGTAAGGCATTTGAAGAAGAAAAAAGAAATGCATTGTGAAAATATCATGACATGATCAAGTCATTAAGAAAAACTATTAGCAACAAGATGAAAATTATTCTACATATATGCTAGATAGGTTGGGTGTGATGAGGCTTAAATAAAGCTCATAGAGAGATAATTTATTGCACATATAAATCCAAACGTCTTATTTTATAGGTTTACATGAAAATTTAATGCTTTAGCCTTGTTATATATCATCTCTACTATATTGAATTACTATGAAAAACCTAATTGACCTATAAAAATATACATATGCAATCCATCACCGCATTAAATATATCTTCATAACACCATTGCAAGCATAAAAATTAATGATCTACCAAAACAATATTTTCATCAACACTTATGGGGATCTAGCATAGCATGTGATTTAGATCAGGTGTATGATTCACCGCATAAAAATATCACCATGACACTATAAATGTGGGAACCCCTCCATGACCAACCTCATGTTTGCATGTAGAAAAGACTACCATTCGACAAAATAGCATGAAATGTTCTAGAAAGACATAAACCTGGAATCTTAACTTCTTAAACACATAAAGTATCCAACTAGAATGGCGTTAATGAATATATTACATATAATACTACATAGAGAAGTCAATAAGACCTTTGACATTCCAAAGAGGAAATTCATTGACAAGATTCTAACATATCATCACTATCTGATTCATTCAAAGTTTAAAAGTGATTGTACAAAAATTATGAGTGAGAGCCCAACTATATGATAGACATAGCATTTCTCTATTTATCTAGAACAAACACTCAATACTTCAATTTTCTAGGAGGGTTGTCAGAACATCACAATTTGTTTTGTGTCTTGGAAGGATGAAATATTAATTTTAGCTATCAAAAAAGAATCCACACTAGCTTCTAAAAGGTATCTAACATTAGATGAAGAAGATTCTTTATTGAAGCCATTGTATATTCCTCCCTCTTTTGAGAAATATTTAAACTGAAGTATGTATGACTTAAAAACAAAAGAATATTGAACTTTTATTTGTTTATGATCACTAGTAGAGGTAGATGTTCCTATATGGTGAGCCACTATTGTCTATTTATCTTTTTCCCTTAAGGTTTCATCCTTAGAAGCACAAGGAGTATGCCAAGCCCAAGATGGATACTTAACCTTAGGTGTTGTACAAGGTAAAACCTTAGCATTATTCTTAGGAGATTGACATTTATTTAGGTATTAGGTAGATTTAGATAGAGCATTTACTAGGAGTGACAAAGGTTGTGAATTTTAAAAGTCTATCAACTCTTTCGAGTCTAAGGAAAAATCAACTTTGATACAGACATATTTCTAAGGGCGGGCCTAACAAAAAATAGTTTTGATCAATGTAAATAACCCTCCAAAAGTAGGAGAAATAGCATACGAAAATTTCCAACAATCCATGGGGGAAACAAAGATATTCAAGTGATATGTTCACACAATTTTTTTTTTCCATCAAATACTAAAACGCCTCAAGCCCAAGGTTGAAAAATCAACAAAGGTGTCATAGCATACCATGGGCCAGGAAGAAGAATAGCTATGACAAGATTCACCTTAGCAAAAAGAATTTGAGAACAACTAATGTGGGACTCATGATTTGGGAACACATACCCCTAGCATGCTTTTAAGGAGAGTTCTTTCAACAAAGTAACCAATAAGTGTATGTTTCTCTAACTATATACATGCACTATCAAATTCTATGATTGACAAGGGCATATCATATTCAATAAACATATGTTGTGCAATTCTTTTAACACAAATTTCTTGATTAGGGTGAGTTCTTTCAAAAAATGAATCAATAAGAGTATGTTTCTCTAACCATACACATGAACTATCAAATTCCAGGTTTGGCAAGAGGTTAAACAGTTTAGTAAACACACCTTGTGCAATACTTTCAACACAATTTTCTTCGAGTCACTTGCTTGGAGGAACCATGGATTCATATTATAAATACAATGCTTCTAATATATAGATTTATCGAACTTGTTTTTACTCTGAAATTATCTTTTATCATATAGAAAAACTTTAATTAGAAGCGAAAAAAGTTACATAGATTCCTATAATTTCTCTAAACATTCAATTATCAAGAAGCATAAATCAAATTTATATTATATATATAATACTTATTTAAATATTCATTTTTTAATTGCAATACCCTCTTCCCCTACAAAATTATGTAAACTACTCATTATATACAGGATATCTTATTTGTAAAAGAATTTAAGTTTTCGTTCTTGTCATGTATTGCGTCTCTCACTATTGCTGATCTACCCATGCAAACGAACTCTTCTCTGCAATCAAAATACCACTTGAAAACACTTTCAAAATTCTGTCCCTTCTTTACATTTCATTATCTGTTGTACTCCCGAGTAGGCGCCTTACTACTTTCTACGTTGTATCGTTGATATACATGTTCTCATTTTCATTCGTCAGCCGACCAATACCCATACTTTCATTTTCATCTCTGACAGCCGACCAAGCCATCCATTTTGGGTCTACCCCACTCGATAAGTTCAGTGGACAATTATTTGCATCAAGCATTGTGAATTTCACTTTGTATCCTCGAGTTGTTGAGCTGTAGCCCGATGGTCACAAAGAATGATCAATAAAGTTGATCAAGTGGCTCTCAATAATGGCGTTGGTCAAAGGCCGTTTAAGGTCGGTGAGAAACCATGCAAGACCACCATTATTGTAAGAGATGCTTTTACCAATGCAATTGATGTGAGGTGTGAGGTTTTTTCTTCTCAAAATTGTCAAGGATACTTTTGAATTTTTGTGAACGGTTATAGTCTATTTGGTTAAGTAAAATTGGACACGATGACTTCATAATTTTTAATTATATCTTTCATCAACATTCTTAGAATACAATTGGATTAGGATCAACTTTTATTAAACTTTGAGAATTCGAGTCCTCTATTTGCTTATAGATTAATTTAACGATGACTTTCGAATTGCATTGCAATTTGTTATATAAGAAGAAAAACATCAATATCTCAAAAATATATTTGCTTTAGTTATGTACGAGTATAGAGAGGGTGGTCAAAGAAAATGATTGAGTTAATGGTCATAAGTGAATTTCATGGGATTGAAATAGTTAGAAATATAAATAAGTAAATATATTTATATCTCATTAAGAAAGTCATTTGTATTATAAAGAACTTTAGCTTATTTACTGAGTCTATAGAGACTACCGGTGGTATTGTCCATGGCAAACTTGCTCACATCCACCACCGCACTCAAACTCTCCTGGATATTGTAAATGTCATTCTCCAGAGCCTTAATGTGTTTATAGTGGTCCTCCTTAAGGTCTTTAATCCCATTAGTCAGGGTTTTCATTTTAGTGAGAATACTATCCATATTACCATTAGACGGATTGTCCTTCTCTTTAAGTTTATTGATCTCCTGTACATAATTTAGGCAAACAGGGTATTTTGGTCATCCTGTAAAGTCCTCAGGTTAGTATTAGTAATCATATTCTTAGGAATCGAGGAGCACATCTACTTAGGGGTAACCCCTCCACCATCAGTAGGCATAAGAACATTGACACTCAAATCCTCCATAGGCCTACCCAGGTCAACCTGAGAAGCATTTTGATGCTTAGTAGTTTTCTTGTTGACATTGACAGATAGGGGCCCAAAAATCTTATTTTTTCCCTTACAACTCGAGATGGAAACCCTAGTCATCCCTTGACCCTTCACATCAGAACTAGGATCCATCAAATTAGACACATATTTAGGATCATGATCCTCATCAGATAAAAAAATTATTTTTCTATTAGCGGGGATAGAGATTTTAGAATTGGATGACAAGGGGCCTTGTTTCTTATGAATATGAAATACCTCATCCCCATAATTATCTACCTCTGGATTAGAAGAGGTAGCCCCATAATGGACACAAACATTCTTATTATATTCAATATCATTCTTAACCACCAGATTCCTCTCAACATAAAGAGCCTTGGCATACTCCATAATTAACATTTAATTGTCTATGCTAGCACTAGTTCTTGGATATCAATTAATATGATGTCTTAGTCGATTATGATCACATTTGATCCATAGAAATATTGTTATCATCAATGTCCACTAATTTATTTCTCTATTGATCTACTATTTTCATCAATACTAGGTAGCTATACATATATTTGTTTAGTCTTCTTCCTTCTTGAATGTTTATATAGATTGTGCCCATCCTTTGTCAATAATGCTTTTGTTCTTCATTGATCATTTTCTTTAATTGATATATATTATGCCCATACAAATACTGATACCAATACTTATATTGATACTAATAATGATACTTATACTAATAAATAGATAGATGTCACACTTGTGTGCGCACGCGCGTGCACACACACACACACACACACATTTTCAATGACTATAAAACTTTAAAACTTGAGAATTTCAATAAAATTTATGCCTATTTCAAAGAATGTCATGGTTTGATATGTGTAGGACAAAAGGTGGTGATACAATCTATTGTTCAAAAAAAAAAATTTGGTGATGTCAGTAATCTACCTAGGTATTGGTGCTTGTAGAATCTAATAATTCATTTAATATTTAAAATAAATTAGATTACATGTGATACCATTCTCAATAATACCATTGTTTGTGGTATAATAGATTAGAGTAATTACTACTCATATTTTTGGTTAGACCTTACCATTTTTCATGAAGAAATCAAATATTTTAAATTTATTTAAATAATCAAGAAAATAGCCTTAGTGGCTACATTTACAACACCTCGATACTCAAGGTTAGTCCAAGAGAGAAATAGCATCATGCTTCTTACTCTGCCAACAAATGGGACTTGAACCAAAATGAAATATATGACCTAAATTGGATTTATTATCATCAAGATTCTTAGCCCAATCTAAGTTTGTGAAACCAACCAAGTCTAGTCCAATGCCAATTCCGTAGTGAATCTCATAAGTATGTGTACCTTGTATGTAATGAAAGATGTGTTTGGCTTCCCTCTAATGAATCTCATTGAAAAAAAAATCTTGTATAAAGTGAGAAAATATTCAGACTGCAAAGGATATATTAGGCCATGTATGAGTAAAGTACATGAGGTTGCCAAAAAACTATCAATACAATGTGGTGTCAACAAGTAGTGTGGAGAACTTAGTGTCAAACTTGAATCTAGAAAGGAAGGGAATTGATGTAGGCTTGCAATCAATCATGCAAAACTGAGCAAGTAAGTCAAGAGCATACTTGGGTTGAGCTAGTGTAATCCAAAAAGAGGACTATGTGATCTCAATCCTAAGAAAGTAGTTCAAAAGGCCCAAGCTAGTGATAGAAAATATATCCTTTGAAGAATATTTCACTCTACCAAGGATGGATGAAGTGCTCCTTGTTATGATCAAGGCATCAACATAGAGCGCAAGTATCAAATGAGAGGCATCTTATCACAAAATTTAAACATTTAGATTTGAATGAAACCTACTGAATCCTGCTGAGAGATGAAAGGAATCCATCTTCGCATACCAAGCCCTACGAACTTATTTGAGGCCATTGATAGATTTCCTCAACTTACAAACCAATGAAAAATTTGGTATAAATCATTTTCATCGCTCCATGTGAATATCATCATGAAGATCCCCATGTATAATTTCACTCTTTACATCCAGCTGATTTAAAACCAATCCATGAACTATAGCTAAGATAATAGTCAAGAAAATGGAGTTCATCTTAGCTACGGGTAAAACTTTTTCCATATATTCAACACTTGGAACCAAGGAATAACTTTTTGCCACAAATAAAGCTTTGTACTTATCCACACTTTTATCTATTATAAACTTATTCCAATAGATCCACTTACATATAACCATCTTTCATCCCTTAGGAAGAGGAACCAAATCCCATGTATGATTCTACAACAAGGAGTATTACTCTTCCTCTATCATTGAATCCATCAAAAGGGTCATGATGCTTCCTGAAATGATTGTGGATCAAAAGCTATAGAAATGTAAGCATGTGGAACATGTTGATGTTGTGACCATGTACTTCAAGTATCTAAAGGATCCCATACAAGAGATCCTATTGACTCAAGAGTCTGTTAAGCCCAACGATGTCTAGTAGAAGATGAAGAAGGGGTATCCTTAACTACAACTAAGCCCTACAAAGGTTTAAACATGCAAATTAGAGTTGATCTAGAATAATCATCTGAGTGATTATCATCACTTTCTACTATGGAGGAATGATGAGTAGGATTAGCTCATCCAAGGTAGGTGAGATTTCCTCAAAGTGAACACTCCTCTCAATAAATATCTCACGTGTCTCTAGATCCAAAATTCTATATTCCTTAACACCTTTAGGATACCAAAAAATATGCAAGGCCTACTCTGAGGTTACAATGCCTTGAATTTCAATGGAGGTATGCATACCCAAGCTAGATAAAAAAAAATCTCTAACTGTATCACAATATTTTTCCTATCACACCATGCATCAAAAGGAGTGATAACCTTCAAAGCCTTGTGAAAACCAAATTTTGGGTGTATGTGGCACAACTAATAGCTTCTGTCCAAAAATCTAGACCAAGATACTAAGAATGAATCTTGTAGCTAGACATATTCTTAAGGGTTCTATGCTTTCTCTCTATAGCACCATACTATTGTGGAGAGTAGGTAGTTGTGTGTTGAAGATCAAACCCCTTAAGAGTACAAAAGTTCTCAAGTCTAGTATTCACATCTTCTCTTCCATTGTATGTGTAAATAATATTAGCTTTAATTCCATGATTTCTTCTCAACATGAGCCTTGAAGGCTTGAAACTTGTCAAACACTTGACCCCTTTGATCAAGAAACTTGATGCATATCAAGTGGGGAATAGTCATGAATGAAACTAGGTACATAGTGATCCTTACAAAATTATGGCACTAGAAAGTGGTCCTATATATCATTGTGAACTAATTGAAGAGATTTTAAAGCTCTCCAAGACTTTTCTTCATCAAACCTCTCTTCTAGATGATTTCCCATAGAAGACCCTGAATATGTACACCATTTGAAAAATTTATTAGAGATAGACCTATTTCCATATCCTTGGAGTTAACTTATTGAGGATAATGGTGATTGAGATGGCCAAACCACTCATTTCATAGCTTACTTTCAAAATTTGAATGAGTGATCAAGGAAGGAGACCAAGGCACAAAGTGGGAGAATTAGAGTAAAGTTGTGTATTGTGATTGGCTTGTCCCACTACAACCAAAGCATCATCCTTAAGATATTTGAATAAATCTAAATCAATTATAAACTCAACTTTATTTCAATCTCCAAGTGAGTGATTTGGTAAATTGAGAGTAGATTGGTGCTCAAGCTAGGAACACAAAGAATATTTTCAAATGTTTCATCATCCATAGAAACCAAAACTTTTCCTTAAATTTCCACTTGGGTATAATATCCTATAAATATGTTAGGTACCTTAGATGAATCCAATAAATAAAAATTATCCCTTATAGAACCCATGGAATGAGTGACACCCAAGTCAAGTATCCATTCTTGTGAAGAACTTGTGGTTTCTAGAAACGCTTGACCTTTTCCTCTTGACTATGAGGAACTAGGAATGGAATTCATCTTGTTCTAGGTAGTTGGAAAATTAATGTTTTTATTCTCAATAATGGTTGTCAAGTCATCAGTTTTATTACAGTGGCAACCATACCCATCATGACCAAATTTCTTGCAATATTAAAAATTTGGCATCTCCTTCTTTGTTGAATTTCCCTTCTTATTGGAAGAAGATGAAGAATAACCTTTATGTTCAAAGGAAGATTGTACTTTCTCTTGTTGTGCCTTTGGATTACCTTATTTTTCTGCTTGTGATAACTCTTTCCTTGATTCCCTTAATTCCCATGATTATCCACCAAATATTTTGACTTTGATGACCTTAGAATCCCTTCTTCATGAGTTATGATTTCTCTAACATCAACATATCTTCAAAACAATCAAATGAAGGTGTAGTGTAGGCGCTTCCCATTGTCAACTGATGAGTCTAGAAACTTGAAACAAAAGCAACATATTCTTAAATAAGATTGTTCAACAAATTGAATACTAACTATGCATCTTTCTTCTCAATGCCACAATCTTTGAGTTGTTCTCTAAGCCCATTTACCATATTGACATAGTCTCAAATTATGTCAAAGTTGTTAGGATCCAAAGTGAGAATTTCACTATCAAGTGTGTATCCCCAAATATCATCTACTTTACCATAGAATTGTTCAAGTTTATCCCATGCTTCATTGGTTTTTCATACACATTGCAATATGAAAGATGAGATCAAGGGAAAGATATTTTCTCAAAAGACCTAGAGCCATAGAAATTTTGATGAGCCATTCATTTTTCAAATTAGGATTGACCTTAGGGTCTGATGGTTCTTCTGTTCATCCATTAACATAATGATATAAACCTTTTTCGTTAATTTACTCCATACATTTTCTTTCCATATATCATAATTATGTGGAGTTAAAAGTGGAAATTTAGGAGAACCAATACCTAAAAATGAATAGAGCGCCAAAGAGAGAGAGACAAAAGTACACAAGACAATCCCCCAATATAT
>MU227918.1:486708-497020 GCA_018584345.1 Thuja plicata | reverse complement strand
TATATATATATATACCATAATAATAATAATAAATGATTTTGACACTTGATACTTAGTGCGTGTACAATTGCCACTTGCAAAGAAACACAAAGTGGAATTCTAATTTAAGTGTTTACAACTATTACAATTAGGCTATAGAAAAATTAAAATAATAATACACAAGATCCCTCTGAGACTCAAGAAAATACAAACACCAAAATAGGCAAAAACATACGAAGTTTTGAAAGTCATATTGCCACTCACAATGATGAATACCCAATAGGACCACAACAAAGTAGGAAAAAATCACTAAATTTAAAAAAAATTAGCACCTAAAAATATGTTCTTATGAGTTTGAACAAAGTCATGAAAGTTGCAAAAATCAAGATTGGACATGTACTACTCTGATAAATCCATTTATCTAAAAACTCTATGTACCAAACTTTAAAAATACCTACAACACTATGAATTTCACAAAATTTGACCCCAAAGAAAAAAAAAATGCACTAAAAATGGTCTCAAAATGACTAAGATATTGGTCTTCAAAGTCAAACTACGAAAAAAAAAGAAGACGGTGAAGGGATAAGAATTTTCCAAACCCTGATGATTCCAAAATAGCATTGGGTTAAATTTGACGGTTGAATGTTTCTCATAACTGATCTATTAGGTTAAATTTGATGGAAAATGGTCATCATAGCAACAAATCTCTATGCGGCATGGAAAATTTTGAGTAGTCTATATAGTGTTGATGTAGACACAGTGACTAGATGTTGACATGTTAGCTGGCTAGACTACTGACTAGGGAATTTTCTATAGGTTACTAGTCACTAAGGTGGCACTCCATGGACACACATTTGATGTGACAACACATACGATGATGTTAGATTTGGGAACTTAAATAAAAAATTTCATGTGTTGAGTAGGTAGTTACACATATGATATGGATTTGGCATTGCATGTGTTGCATGGCACCTAGTTGGCTAGTGACAAGGTGTGAGGTGCAAATGAAAGGTGCTAGCGGTGTTGAGTTGGCTCAATGAGATGCAAGGTTAAGTAGGAGAAAATAATATATAATTTCACGGTGGATCATCCACCGGAAGTTGAATTATCATTCCACTGTAAGTGAATATGAAAATGTGATAACAAGATCACACCACCAAAGGTGTAATTTCTCCAACAATTATGATATGCAATTCCTTGGGTTTCCTATGAAAACTACTCTTAAATAAATATTCCTAAGTTAACCGAAGTAAAGTGTAACTATATGAGAGATTAGTTACACCAACAAATTCCATTTTGTACATGCATATTTAGATCCACTATATGCACAAAAAAAAAATTAAATTAAAATAAAACATTATGCAAGATGTGCAAAAACCCCTAAACATAATTTTTGCCTAAGGTATTGCATTCACGGGTTCAAAAAGATGAAAATAATATTGTATTGATTACAAATCTAGAGAAAGTAAAGTAACCAAAATAATCAAAACAGTCCTTCGAATTTAAGATACATAACTTTGGCTCCTTAATTCTTATAAAACTGAACTTCTTACTTTCTAGATCTATGTTCATGTCCATTGCTATTTTTGAATCTGGTTGTGGCCAGGTGTAAATTCCATTACTTTTTATTTTATAATAGAGGCTATGTTATTTTTCATTTCCCTAAGAGGAAACCCCCTCTTGTATTAGGGCAATGTATTACAACTATGTTGTATATTACATTGTACACCAAGAGCATGATAAGGAGTAGAGGCGGCCACCTTAAATCACACACATTAAGTATTGACTCCTTAAACACTCAGATTTCACTAATATTTTGTATAGTTAATATGTTACTTAACATGTGTTGTTTAAAGACAACAGAATAGAAAAAAGTATCCATACCCTTAACAATAACTTAACGACTGTGTTTACTATCATTCTAAACCAATCGATTCCAACCTATCGCACTATCGTCCGAGGTGTAATCCACAATTGAAGGTCATTGAAATTCCTTCACTCTGCGGAACAACGCCATAGTCACATTCAATGTCCTTCAATATTTGAACGAAAGAATACTGTATCCTTTATAGACTGGAAATATGGACATACGAGGAATTTCCTTGAAGAAAATAACTTTGAAAAATCGTTCATTATCCTACTTAAAATTTCTCCAATTTACATGTATTTATACATAAATCCTTACTGCATAAAACCCAATATTCTGAATTTTATCCCATTGCGAATTTCAGTTCAATAACTGCAGTTGCGATTATGAATAGACGATATCAAGCTGAAACGCAGATATAATGGATTCCCAGTTGGAATTAACTTCGTCTGACAACGGAATTTCAGACACACCAGATGTGATAAGAGATGATTCTTCTGAATCTCATATTCAACATGATGAAGAGGAGAATCGTGGGCAAAACGATGAAGAAAATCAGATCCAACGTGAAGAAATCAGCATCAAAATAAAAGAAACTGTGAAGAACAAGTGGAAGTACGTGAATTGCTCACTGGCTTTGACGAGCGCTTCTCTTACATTTTTTTTGAGCGACCTTCATTTATCTGGGCAACTAAGTCAAATATTAATTGGGATTTCGTTATTGATTGTCTGTGTAATTTATGGAGTGCTGTTTTATATGATATATACGAAGATTATGCAGGAGCAGCAACTAAGGCTGGAAAACAACGAGCCCGGATTATTTGCAGGTAATCCATACCAACTCTCTCTGCTGGCGTTATCAGTATGTTTGGTTATCACACTGTGTATCTTCATTGCCCTCAACAAGCTATAATGGAAAACATAATATTAGTCCAACGTTCAATTAATAGGACGGTTTGTTAGTGTAATAAGGTAATTCTCTGTGTTAGTTGTAAAGGTGTAATAATGGCGGCCCAAGTGAAAGTGAGGTCGGTGATAAAGCATGTAAATTTTCCATGGAATACGGAATTAAAGTTCCGCTGTCTTTTCAAATTCATTTGAGCCTGGAATTTCAGATTTGACCCTGCATTTCAAGAAAGATATTCACTCTGTATTTAAGAGGTTATTAAAATGTTAAATAATATTCAATAATGAAGATTTGATGAATAGTCTCTGTTTTATTAATAAAATAAAATAGGGTCAGCGAAACAAGTTCATTCTGGGAGAGTTCACACACCATAAAGTCCAAGCACAAACTATTCTTAAAAATTATTTTCTAAAGTATATAATTTTAATTATTATTTATAAATTTTTTAATTGGAAAATTTATCAATCATAAACATATTTTTTTCAATTTAAATTGTAATGTTAAAATAATTTAATTTTAGATTTGGTGTTTACTTTCTTATAGTTTATCATTGTTCAACATATATAATGTATATTGTAGAGGAATATTTTTTTATGAGTGATTATTATGTGATGCTATTATTTTTGGTAGTCTAATTTTTTATTAGTTATTTAAAAATAATAATTAATAGATATTTAGATGTTTAAAGTTTAACTTCGTATTATGAATTTTTTTTTAAACTTTTCTAATATATTGTATATTTTTTTTTAAAACAATATTTTAGAAGTGATCTAGAAAAGTACATTTTAACAAGCATAGCTCACCTAAAGCTCATTAAATACAAAAAGTAAAGCAATCTAAACAAAAAATTCTCTCTAAAAACGAATTTGAAATCCTCCCCAGGGTCTCTATGTTACTTAATGTTGGTATTAGATGATACTTCAATGTTTGTGTGAATTTTTCATTAATTAAATGTTTTGAAAATATTTAGAAGAAAATGGTTGAAGGATATACATACATAAATGCGTACATAGATACATACATATTGAAGAATAAACTTGAATATAGTTAGACCTATTGTATGTGTCTTCATTATACACAACAAATATACATATTAATTAAATGGCATTCATGTATTACTTTCATGAAAAAATTATAATAGAAATAAGTTTAGGCATTTATAATAAATTTGTTGATCCTTTCAAAAACTAAAATCAAAAAATTAAATTTAACTTTAATTATTCACAAACAATGGAATGACAAAAAGAGGGGAAAAAAGACCAATGTCATCTTAGAAGATGAACTCATGTATAAGATGAAGCAAATGAGTTGGAACCAATCTTTTCATAATCAACAATTGCACAATTGACTTATAAAAAGGTGCTATTTCAAAAAAATAAGTTGTCAATATCTCAAACTATACTATTCCATTTCTTTGTATATAATAAAGCTTTTAACACCATCGAGTAACATGACATTCATAAGATGTGACCTCTAAAATTTTATTTGATACAATTTAGAATAATTTTGCACGTATACTAAAATATAAATTTAATTTTTAAATATAACAAGAATACAATTATAATAAAATAAAGAAGAAATGTAAAACAACTATCCTTTATGAGCATCTTTTATTCTATAGACCCTTGTCCTTCAATTTAAAGTTAAATCATTTTATTTCAAATCTTTTAACATATATATAAATCATTTCATAAATTAAGAATGAAATGTATGATGAATAAAAGTTAAAATAAATTTACAATATAATGATTAAAAAGTTTCATCAATCATCTAGCAAAACTATTTGTGCATGTTATGAATTCTAGTTTTATTTATTTAAAAAACTCAATGTTAAAAATAAACAAATATTTAGATACACTTTGAAAATGTCATACGTTTCTTTAACTAATTAAATAAGTAGCACTTGCGCCAACTGGAGTGCAATAAAATTATATGCAAACAATTTTAGACTATTCTAAATTGTGAAATAAGTTAACCATTCACATTGTGTCACTTTTCTTTTCTTTAAAATGCATCTACTAGCTAGAGGATGATTATATAGTCTTACATGAGACAAAGGTAGGAAAGCATCAGGGCTGGTTATGTCAATTGTGTGTGAGAGCTCAAGTGATCTGTTGACAGAAGTTCCCAGCTGGACTGCAAGTTGGATCTCCACTCACCATAACTGTCATCAACACTGGAAAGAATATTTTGAAATGAGAGGAGTGATGAGAGGTCGTCAGCAATAGGAGCGATGCGAAAGAAAACAAATAGAAACCAAGGTGGAAGGAGCTGGGGTCTTCATAGAGTAGTAACATGCATTGATTCGGAAGTTCTGGGAAACCAATATGTCTTACGTAGATTGCAATAACTGGGCATATACAAATTGGGAAAATATTTATCAGATTGATTGCTTAGACATTGAGCTACGTTTCTTCTTAGTCATGTTCAAAGATAAAATCAGTACAGATAAAATCTTTAAATATAAAGATTGGTTTTATAACAATCACTGGCTGCATATGCAACAATGGTGCCCAAACTTCAACAGTAAGAATCACGCCATTAAATTCATTCCCATGTGAGTAACCTTCAAGAATTTGCCTATGGAATATAGATCTGCAGAAACTCTTCAAATATTTACCAAAAAATTAGGCATTTATCTCAAACATTCCTACTTGGAGAAGTCTGCGACCCCAAAGTTATGTCTACTCATGAATCTAGACAAAGAACTCTCAAGATCATATCTAAATTTGGCACATGGGTCCAGATTGTCTTATATTGTCACTCTCTTCCCGAGCTACATCAACTTCAAGACTATACTCAAATGGCCACTGACATCATTCAGGAACACACCAAACTTGATAGCGATCGAAGATGGAACAAGGAGGGAGTGTCTGACTGGGAGCGGGGGAAGATGCAAAACTCATAGATCCATTCTTCAGAACTTTTTCTGTGGTTTTTATACTGGAAACTAAAAATAATTACAAGAAACAATTAGAGAAGATTATATTTATTAGGTCCCACGATACCCTCTTCTGGGGCTCTTGTAGAATCTCAGAGGGTGTGGATTAGTGATTGGCTTAAAGGAACTCTTCAGACTGGTCTAAAATGCGAAGGATGGATGCAAGCTTTGGATCAAATTCAAAGATCAGGTATAGTCTTGTTCAGATGTCCCCAGGGCAAATCAAGATCACATTAAATATGGATAAGTCATCTTGGGTTAAGCCTGTTAAACAACAAATGAATTATTTCTCTACAGACTATATACCCAGGTTTAATCATAAGTTTTTATAGAAGCTCCTAAAGCAACGGTTCATAGAGGTAAAATTAAATATGATCTTAGAATAAGTTGATCAAGTACCAGCAAAAAGGAGATGCTTGGAGAACATAAAGCCTCTTCGGGGGGACTTCAATAACACTGCTCTCACAGAGTACTCCCCTACAAAGAACACTAAGTCCCTAATAATAGATACATCTCTTACAAGCGGCGAGGATGACATTCTTCAAACTAAGATTTGTGACATGTGGGAATTGGCCAGTTCTGAGATAGATTGTTTTCCCTCTCAGCCAATGGAGCAAGTTGGCAGTGACTCTTTTTCACATTCCCCTAAAAAACCTCAGATTGCAGTGGCGATGGAGCCCATTACATCTACCTATAGCTCTGGTTGTAGGAAATCCTCTAGACTCTTAGCCAAAGAATTGGATGGAAAATATTTAGCGAGGTTTAGTAATGGAACCACCAAAGAAAAGAAAAATAACAAGGTTGCAAATGGAAAAAACAACAAAAATTTTCCAATAGAAAAAGTCAAATGGGGCATTGTGCCTCTGAAATCAGTCTCAAAAAATAAACAATGAGAGCAGACAGGTAAGGAAAACTTCCTTAACTCACCTGTAGACGAAAAGACTCAGGGATCACCTATTTCACCCAGACTGGAGGCAACATATGATCTTTTCGGATGTTCAGGAATTGCCTCTCTCATTGACAAGGCCTCCAATTCACTCACTTTTTTAGAAAGACTTCTAGAGGCAGATTATGTGGAGGATGAAGAGAGATTGGAAGATATCAAAGGCTTAATGTTCTCTAATTCTACTAATGAGGATTCTCATTAAAGTTCTCCCATGGGGCGAAGTTCACCTAGCTCTTCCCTGGCCCTCATTTCTCCTTTGGATCAAAACAAACACTTAGGTATTCAGAAATCCATAATAAGGAAATATTATCTAGATTGTGGGGTAATATGTAAAAAAGGAAAAGGTAGAAAATAATTATCAGAACTAAGAGCTGAAGATGGGCATGAATTCGACCAAAAGAATATCGCATCTTATATGCAAGTAGGGAAGGAGAAGTTCCTTCCCAAGTTACAATGAAAATCCTATCTTGGAATGTTAGGGTTCTAAATGCCCCTAACAAGCAGCGAGTAATTAAACGTTGCATTTTCTATATCAAGGTGGATGTTGTTTTGTTGCAAGAAACCAAAATGAATAATGAGAAGATGTCTAAATTTAATAAGGAATTAGGTAACTGGTCCATGGAGGTTGTAGAGGCCATAGGGTCCTCTAGTGGCATTGTGATAATCAGGAATACAAGACGCATATCTTGTACAAAGGTGTTAAGGAGTAACAATTGGATGGGAGTTGAAATCAGCACTCTATTCTCCAATCTAAGTCTGTCTATATTAAATGTATATGGGCCAAATATTAGAAGGTAGAAAATGGAAGTTTGGGAGATCAGTAGATGCCTTGAGGATTGGTCAGATAAAAATGTAATTCTTGGAGGTTATTTAGATGACATAGCTCATCTATCTGAAAAGATGGGGGGTTCTTAGAGGGAGTCTCAAACCCAAATAGATTTTACAAATTGGATGCATAGATAGAATCTATTGGCAAAAAGGAGATGCTTGGAGAACATAAAGCCTCTTCGGGAGGAGTTCAATAACACTACTCTCATAGAGTACTCCCCTACAAAGAACACTAAGTCCCTAATAATATATACATCTCTTACAAGCGGTGAGGATGACATTCTTCAAACTAAGATTTGTGACATGTGGGAATTGGCCAGGTCTGAGATAGATTGTTTTCCCTCTCAGCCGATGGAGTAAGTTGGCAGGGACTCTTTTTCACATTCCCCTAAAAAACCTCAGATTGCAGTGGCGATGGAGCCCATTACATCTACCTATAGCTCTAGTTGTAGGAAATCCTCTAGACTCTTAGCCAAAGAATTCAATGGAAAATATTTAGCAAGGTTTAGTAATGGAACCACCAAGTAAAAGAAAAATCACAAGGTTGCAAATGGAAAAAACAACAAATATTTCCCAATAGAAAAATTCAAATGGGGCATTGTGCCTCTGAAATCAGTCTCAAAAAATAAACAATGAGAGGAGACAGGTAAGGAAAACTTCCTTAACTCACCTGTAGACGAAAATACTTGGGGATCACCTATTTCACCTAGACTGTAGGAATTGCCTCTCTCATTGACAAGGCCTCCAATTCACTCACTTTTTTAGAAAGGCTTCTAGAGGCAGATTATGTAGAGGATGAAGAGAGATTGGAAGATATCAAAGGCTTAATGTTCTCTAATTCTACTAATGAGGATTCTCATTACAGTTCTCCCATGGGGTGAAGTTCACCTAGCTCTCCCATGGGGCAAAGTTCACCTAGGTCTCCCCTGGCCCTCATTTCTCCTCTGGATCAAAACAAACACTTAGGTATTCAGAAATCAATAATAAGGAAATATTATCTAGATTGTGGGGTAATATGTAAAAAAGGAAAAGGTAGAAAATAATTATCAGAACTAAGAGCTAAAGATGGGGATGAATTCGACCAAAAGAAGATCACATCTTATCTGCAAGTAGCGAAGGAGAAGTTCCTTCCCAAGTTACAATGAAAATCCTATCTTGGAATGTTACGGGTCTAAATGCCCCTAACAAGCAGCGAGTAGTTAAACGTTGCATTTTCTATATCAAGGTGGATGTTTTTTTGTTGTAGGAAACCAAAATGAATAATGAGTAGATGTCTAAATTTAATAAGGAATTAGGTAACTAGTCCATGGAGGTTGTAGAGGCCATAGGCTCCTCTAGTGGCATTGTGATAATCAGGAATACAAGACGCATATCTTGTACAAAGGTGTTAAGGAGTAACAATTGGATGGAGTTGAAATCGGCACTCTGTGCTCCAATCTAAGTGTGTCTATCTTCAATGTATATGGGCCAAATCTTAGAAGGCAGAAAATGGAACTTTGGGAGGAGATCAGTTGATGCCTTGAGGATTGGTCAGATAAAAATGTAATTCTTGGACGTTATTTAGATGGCATAGCTCATCTATCTGAAAAGATGGGGGGTTCTTAGAGGGAGTCTCAAACTCAAATAGATTTTAAGGATTGGATGCATAGATAGAATCTATTAGAAATTAAACTCGACAATGGGTCATAAACTTGGTCAAATTGGAGACTAGAGATCAACAATATTTCAGAAAAAATAGAAAGATTCTTCTTCAAAGGAGATTTGATTGTGTTTCCCTTTGACTTGAAAGCCTCCATTTCTCCCACTTCTGGCTTTGATCATTATCCTATCCAGCTTGACATTTTGGGTGAAGACAAACCCCTGCTATGTCCCTTCAAATTTGAAAACATGTGGCTAAAAGATAATGATTTATCCAAACTGGTTGAGGATTGGTGGAAAGAATGTCGTGTGAAGGTATACAAAATGTTATGTTTTATTTCAAAGCTCAAATACATCAAACAAAATCTTATTATATGGAATAGAAACCATTTCAAAAACATTTTTCTCTTCCAAAATGGATATTGAGCAAAAGCTCAAGAACTTGAATAAAACTATCATCCAACAAGGAATGAATGGAGAGCTGTATGAATTGGAAAAAAATCTTCTCAGAGATCAGGAAGATATCTTAGCAAAAGAAGAGATCTTTTGGAGACAAAAGTCTAGGGAGACTTGGCTAGAAGCAGGGGACAAAAAAACAAAATTGTTTCATAAAACTACTAAATAGCGTAGAAGCTCCAACAGAATTCACAAAATTATCGATTCTAGCGCACTAGTACATTTGACCTCAATTTTCGACGATAATTGGTCAAAATTTCGACAGTAATTGGTCGAATTCACGACCAAAACTTTCGTCGGTCTTTTTTTGTCAAATTTTCGACGTATTTATAATTAGTTGAAATTTCGACCAAAACAAAGGTCAGAATTTCGACTATAACCCAAGCTTAAAATTGTCGTCATTTTTTAGTGCATTGGTCGAACTTTCGACCAATACTTCCACCAACGAGTGGTCGCAAATTTCGACCAATTCACTAAAAAAATGACGAGAATGTCATGCTTTCCACCGAACCAATGGTCAAAATTTTGACCATTGTATTGGTCGAAATTAACCCTGGCATTGGTCGAAATTTTGACCAACGTTAATTTTAAAATTTTTATTTTTATTTTTATTTTTATTTTTATTTTTTTAAATATTTTTAAAATTCTATTTCGATTCTATGAAGATTATATTCTCATTCTTCTTCTTCTAATTCTGTGCTGTAAACAAATTTAAATAGATGTTGATTATGATGTTGGTTCTTGTCGATA
>MU227918.1:473672-486608 GCA_018584345.1 Thuja plicata | reverse complement strand
GAACCCTGAACCTCCGGCAATCAATTTCTTGAACTGTTGGACTTGCTCTGGAACTGTTGTGAAGCCAAAAGCCCTAAAAATCCCACTGCCGCCCACTGCAAAATTCACTCCTTGCGTAATCTTGTTTTCTTTTACATTACAGTCGTGACTTCTAAACAGAGGCCACTCTATTCTGGAAAGGGTTCGAACTTGCTTCCTTCATATTAATTTCAACCGCATCTCGATTGGTTAATCAATAGACCAGCCGCAGAGACCCGCAGCTCAGCACTTTTTACATTAGTACCATGGCCCCAGATCCTCAGTACCCGATCGACACCCCAAAACCCAAAGCTGATACCCAATGCTATATTCCATATGTCCACCCATAGCCCCTCAAATTTTTGAGCACCAGTGCTCTATTCTGTAGGGCTTTATTTCTGCTGAGCGGCAGCCTCCAAAGATATAATAGGAAGTGTAAAATGAAGTTAACTTTTCTTTTTTTTTACCTTTATGCACGTGTTGGTCGAAATTTCGACCAACACGGGCATAAAAGTAAAAAAAAGAAAATTTAACTTTTATATTGCGACCAAACAAAACAATTTTGCAAGTTGGTCGAAAAGTTTGGTCGCAATTTAGGGTCAAATCTATTAGTGGCAGGGACACGCTTCAAGACCAAAAGGAGATTCAATTAGAGATTGTTAACTTTTTCTCAAATTTTCTGAACAATACCAAGGGCTCACATCTTCAATCTTGGAGTTCTTTATTGGAGGAAATTCCTAAGCTTGTATCTCAAGAGGAAAACCAAATCCTTAAGGCCAAATTCTCTGAGGAAGATATTTTTAAGACTCTTAATCATATGGCTCTTGACAAAGCTCTAGGTCCTGATGGATTTCCCCCGAGCTTCTTCCTACACTACTGGCCTCTGTTGGGGAAAGAGCACAAGCCAGCATTGGAGGCTACTTGATCTTCAGGTAGATGTTTGACTAAAATCAAAAACACTTTCATTGCTCTTGTCCCTAAGAAATAACAAGCCAATAATACTGATGAATTCAGGGAAATTGTTCTTTGCAATACCATTTATAAATTTCTATCCAAATCCTTAGATAATAGACTAAAAAAACTATTGGGAAAGGTTATTGGGGAAGAACAAACAAGTTTTTTTCCAAGGAGATCAATCCTCGGTGGCATAATTATTGCTCAGGAAATAATCCACTCTATTCAAAGTAACAAACAACCAAGTTTGATCATTAAACTTGACATCAAAAAATATTATAAAAAGGTGGACTAGAGATTCCTCACTAAATATATGGAAAATTTTGGCTCCTCAATAGCATGGATAAACGTAATCTTCTATTATATCTCAACTCCCAAATTCTCCATCCTTATCAATCGATCTTAATGCAGAGGTGAAAGAAAGAAGTGTTGTCTTTCTCCTTTCTCTCCAATGAGACACTCAATTCAACTTTTAGCCTCCTAGGATCCTAGATCCCTTTATACACAATTTCTTCTACCTATACAAGGTGGTAGAATTGTTTCTCAACTCTTCCCAGTTGAATACAATCAAATTCAATATCTTGTACTTTTGAGCTTTAGGGACACTAGCCCTATTTCAAGCCTCAAACTAGAAGTCTTCACCAGTGACTTCTCCAAAGAAAACTAACAAGTGAGACACCTTCCTTGTGTTCTTAGAACCAAGAATCACCCTTTGGTTTAGCCCTCCAACTGTCATACAATACTTGTCTAGGACTATCCTATAATTCCTTGTAGTACTATCCAAGAGTTTTTTCTAGCTTAACTTTTCCTCCTGGTCACCTTCTAGAAAAATAAGGATATATCCAGATACCCTTTTGGAAGTTAGGACAAACCCCAAATCCCTAGACTTGAACTCCACTCCAGTAACACCTAACACTCACCAATTTTACAAACCTAATTGGCCTGATTAGGCTTGGATTTCAAGGAAAGTACTAGAAATTGGTTGCATGGGATTGAAATAGTGCTTCAGACATCTTCAAATAGCTACCTACAACTCAAATCCACTCCTTCTTCACTCAACCAAACTCTTTAACAAATATAACACTTCCTTCTCCTTCATTCTAGGCTGAATACATTGAGATATTCAGCCTAGGACTTGATGCATGAGGGATTTACCCTTCAAGCCATCTCCTAACATTTTAGAATCATTAAATACACCATCCTAAATTTTATTTTCCAAGGTCTTAGAGAAATCTACTGGACAGAATGCAAGTTAGGACTCCATTTGTAAACTGTGCTTCAAATAAGCTCTTTCATGGACTCCTTTTTGAAAACTCAAAAAACAACCTATCAAATCAAAACTAAATGACTTCTAACCAACTGGAAAGTAACACTAACACATAATACCTTCAAAACATTAACTTGGTTTCCAAGGTTCACATAAAATACGGCCGTACAGCTTAGAAATGCTTAGAAAAACTCTTCATATTCCATTTCACAGGAATCAAAGTTTCAATACAGAAATTATAACCATGTAGGTTCAAAGTAAACACTTTAAAAAATTTCAAATGTGAAATTACATCGATCAAAAATTCCCTATGACTGTTGGGATTCCATCTTACAACTCTCGAGCAACTTTGGAAGTTGCATGAGCAACTTTTGGACAACTTTGCAACATTTGGCAAAATGTTGTCTTTTTTCACTCGAAGACTTTTGGAATGAATCGAAACCTATAAAATTGACATGAAATGCCTAAAATGACATGGATCTAAAGGATTTAACACTAAAAACTCTAAAAACATAAAAACATGCTAAAAGCAACAAAAACCTAACTAGGTGATCCAAATGGACTAAGGCATCTCTAAGATCATAAGGTTGCCTAAGAGATCCTTGACCACACGCTCATGGATCGAAAACCAAAATAGGGTGATCTTCTAAGATCAATCGCTTTATTACAAAAATGAAACTTGCAAGATGACAGTCAATCAGTGACAGTCATGGGTGCACTACACCATACTCCCTAAGACAAAATTAACTCAAGTCCCTTGAGTTGGGATTGATCTTTCAAATTGAAACTAGTCTTCTTGATATCCTCAAGTTTAAACCAAGTAGCATTCTCTACTGAATGGTGTTTCCATTTGACTAGATATTCATAGAAGGTGGATCTCCTAGTTTGTTTGGCTATCCTCTTGTCCAGTATATAGTCAATCTCTTGTGTTGGTGTTTTTGGTAGATCTTGTAGATCCTTGTCCTGTGGCAGATCTTGAGTACCTGCAATGGAGACATTAGTGACAAGACCTTTGTACAGATATAGGTCAGCTACAATGAAAATGGGGGATAAACCAATGGTTGAAGGTAATTCAATTCTATATGCATTATTTCCACATTTCTTCAATATTCTGAAAGGGCCTATCTTTTTCATCATCAATTTGGTGTACTTTTCCTTGGGGAGTCTTTTCTTCTTCAGGTAAACCATAACCATGTCTCCAACTTTGAATTGGACATCTCTCCTCTTGGCTTCTACTGCTTGTTTATACTTCTTAGAGGTTTGTTAAAGTCTGTCCTTCACTTGTTGATGAATGTTCTTCATTACCTCTACAAAATCCTCAGCTTGAGCACTCCTCTAGCCAAAATTTTGAATGTTTCTTAGCTCCAAGACACCCCTAGGGTGTGATCCATAAACAATTTGGAAAGGACTGAGTCCTAAACTTCTGTTGACAGAGTCATTATAGGAGAACTCTACTTATGGAAGGATTGAATCACATGCAACTCCATGCTCCTTTTTCAGGCATCTTAGCAAGTTTCCTAGAGACCTATTAATGACCTCTGTCTGTCCATCTGATTGAGGGTGATAGGTAGATGACAAGGCTAGGTTTGTTCCAAGTCTTTTCCATAGGGTATGCCAAAATGTCCCACAAACTTGGGGTCTCTATCTGAAACAATGGTAAGTGGAAAACCATGGAGTCTCACAATCTCCTTGAATAATATCCCTTCAATACTTGAGGCATCATGTGTATTCTTACAAGGTAAGAAGTGTGCCATCTTGGAGAACCTGTCTACAACCACATAAACACTATAATAACTTGCCTTTGTCTTTGGAAGACCCAATACAAAATCCATGCTGATGGAGTCCCAAGGTTTGTTAGGGATGGGTAATGGTGTGTACAATCCTGCATTTGAACTTGTGCCTTTGGCTTTTTGACAAACTAGACAACACTCCACAAATCTCCTTATCTCAATCTGCATTTTGGGCCAAAAGTAGAACCTTCTTACTAGCTCAAGTGTCTTGTCAAGACCAAAATGGCTTGATAGACATCCAAAATGCTTCTCTTTTATGATGTTCTCCCTCATGGAACAATCAGGGATGCACAATTGACTCCCTTTAAACAACAATCCTTCTTGAATCATATATTCTACAAATTCAGTGTGATATCTATCTCCTAGTTCCAAACACACTTGGTAAATTTCTTTGAAGTTTGTATCATTGAGATACATATCCTTGAGGACAGAGATACCTACACTTTCCAAGGCCACTTCTTGTATAGACAAATTCCTTCTGTTCAATGCATCAGCTACCTTGTTAGCTACTCCCTTTTTATGTTTTATGGTGAAAGTGAATGCTTGCAAGTACTCCATCCACTTGAGGTGGCTATGGTTCAGTTTCTTCTGCCCGTTAAGAAAACTCAAAGCGTGATTGTCATTAAATACAACAAATTCTTTTGGAAATAATTAATGCCTCCACTATCTCAGTGATTGTACCATAGCATACATCTCCAAATCATATGTAGAGTACTTCTTCTTAGCTTCATTAAGATTTTCACTGAAGAATGCCATAGGTCTCCCTTTTTGACTGAGAACACCCCTAATAGCTCTCTTACTAGCATCACATTCAATGGTGAACACCTTGTGAAAATTAGGGAGAGTTAAGATAGGTTGTTGAGAGACTCTTGTCTTCAAATATTCAAAGGACTTGTATACAACATCATTCCATAAAAACTTGAATTTCCTTCCCCCTTTGATAGTGTCTATCATTGGTGCACTCACTCTACTGAAACTCTTCACAAATTTCCTATAGAATCTAGCTAGCCCATGGAAACTTTTGACCTCCCTGAAATATTTGTGAGTGGGCCAATTTAGTATGGCTTTAACCTTAGAAGGATCCATTTTCAAATTACCCTTGGAGATGACAAAGCCAAGAAATATCACTTCCTCTTTCATAAACACATATTTTTCCAAATTTATCCTCAACTTTTCTTCATGTAGCCTCTTCATTACCATATCTAAATCTGTCAAATTCTCCTCTTTATCTTTTCTAAAGATCAATATGTCATCTAAATAAAAATCTAAAAGTGATTTATGAAAGGCTTAAGGACCTTATTCATCAATCTCATAAAAGTACTAGGAGCATTAGAGAGGCCAAAGGGCATCACTACCCATTAAAACAACATCCCCTCATTGGTTTTGAAAGTTTTCTTCCACTCATCCCCTTCTCTGATCCTAGTTTGATGATACCCACTCTTTAGATCAATATTTGAGTAATATTTTTCTCCTCCGAGGAAGTCCATCAGATCTTCTATCCTTGGCATAGGAAACCTATATCTGATGGTTATCCTATTGATGGCTCTAAAGTCAATACATAGCCTCCATGTACCCTCTTTCTTAGGTGTTAGGACCGCAGGGACTGCACAAGGGCTTTTGCTCTTCCTAATGAAGCCTTTTTCCTTCAACTCTTGAATCTGTCTTGCAACTTCTACATTTTGGTTAGGGGATAGCTTGTAAGAAGCCTTATTTGGTAAGGTAGAACTAGGTATGAGGTCTATACAATGGCTAATATCCCTCTGTGGTGGTAAAACATCAGTACTCTTGTCTGCAACTATCCCTTTGTATTTATTCAACAAATCTTCTACTTCCTTGGGGCCAACACTTCTCTGAGGTTCTTGACCTTTTGGTATCTTCTTAGGCTCTATTTTGGGCTTTACTATGATGTAAAAACAAGGTGTGTCTCTTTCCTTGAGGACTTTCAAAAATTCCTTCTCACCTACTAAGGTAACACTGTTTGTTAAAGCTCTATCTTTCTCATAATTAGGGAGGGGTGTCTTAGTGTAACTAATCCCATTCTTAGTCAAATTATATACATTTTTCTTATGCCTATGTTGAGAATAAACATCATATATCCAAGTCCTTTCTAGGAGAAGATGACATGCATCCATATTCACAACTTCACACAAGACTTTATCTTTGTATTCTCCTACTTGAAACTCTACCCAACATTGCTCATCTACCAAAGTTTGTTGGTCTTTATTAATCCAAAATACTTTATAAGGGCTTGGATGGGGTATTTTCCTCAAAGCAATCTTATCTATCATTGCATTAGAAGTGAAATTCTCTTTGGAACCATAATCATGAATAGATTTGCAAATTTTACCAAGTACCTTGCAGTGAGTTCCTTGGGAGTTGGTACCTTCAAGAGTGTTCTATTGAACATTATGCACTCTCCTTGTTTAGGTTCTGCAGGTTTGGATGTAGTGGTGTGATAGGAAGTCATGCTTTGATAATCCTCATCTTGGATGAGTTGGACTCTTCTATCTCCTCCTGATGTACTGGCCTTGTTTGGGCATCTAAAAGACTGGTGACCTATCTAATTGCAAGAGAAACACTTTGCAGTGAATGTAGAGTTACTTATACCTCCTAAACTTCCTTTTTTATTGCCTCTACCCCCTCTAAAATTACCTTTGTGATTCTTCTCTTTGTCATACTCTTGGTGATTGGATTCTCCATGTGGTCTTAGAGATGATCCTCTTCCTTGAAACCTTTCTCTACCTCTGAAACCATTTCTCCTTCCTCTATTATTTTTCTCTCCTCTCCTCTTTTTTTATCTTCAATCTTCATAGCCATCTGATAGAACTAGTGTACAAATTGGGGACAAAGAAAACTTAGTTCATCCTGAATACGGTACTTGAGCCCATTCATGTATCTAGAAAGTTTTTGTTTCTCACTTTCAGGGGTCTTTATCTTCATAGAGATCTTGTGTAATTCATCAGTGTAAGATCCCACATCAAGTTCCTTTTGTTTCAAATTCTATAAATTCTTATGCAGAGTTACTTCATAATCTTCAAGAACAAATTAATTCTTGATTTCTCTCAACATCTTCTTCTATGTGGTTATAGGGTCCTTTTCTTTCTCTACCCTCTCCCTTTGTAGGAAGTTCCACCAACTCAGTGCTGGTCCTTTCATTTTGGACTTGGAAATATTTGTTCTCTATGACATAGGGACATCCTCACATTCAAAATAATTTTCTAGGGCCTCCACCCAATTCATGCATTCCTCACGGTCCATCTTTCCTATAAACATTAGTAGGTCTGGTTTATTATCTCTCCTACACACTCTCTCCAAAGCTTCTAAGATCCTTTGCTCTTCTAGCACCCTTGGCTTCTCTACATCACTCTCCCCTTCGTATTCTTCTTGGTCTGATTTTGAATCATCACCATTAGTCCTACTTATCTGAGAACTCTTCAATTTATCTATTTCTGCTTCCATCTTCTTATTCTTAGCTGTCTGCTACCTCACAATCTTGGATAGCTCCATGTTGGTGACCCTCATAGGGATCTCTCCATCAATATCATTAGACTTCTCTACCATTCTTATTCCCAAGAGATTTTCTAGGCTCTGATACCACCTAATGCAGAGGTGACAACAAGAAGTGTGGTCTTTCTCCTTTGTCTCCAATGAGACACTCAATTCAACTTCTAGCCTCCTAGGATCCTATATCCCTTTATACACAATGTCTTCTACCTATACAAGGTGGTATAACTATTTCTCAACCCTTCCCAATTGAATACAATCAAATTCAATATCTTGTACTTTTGAGCTTTAGGGATAGTAGCCCTATTTCAAGCCTCAAACTAGAAGTCTTCACCAGTGAATTCTCCAAAGAAAAATAACTATTGAGACACCTTCCTTGTGTCCTAAGAACCAAGAATCACGCTTTGGCTCAGCCCTCCATCTTTTGTACATTACTTGTCTAGGACTGTCCTAGAATTCCTTATAGTACTATCCAGGAGGTTTTTCCAACTTAACTTTTTCTCCTGATCACCTTCTAGAAAACTAAGGATATATCTAGATACCCTTTTGGAAGTTAGGTCAAACCCCAAAATCCCTAGACTCAAAATCTACTCTAGTAACACCTAACACTCACCAAGTTTGCAAACCTAATTAGCCTAATTAGGCTTGGATTTCAAGGAAAGTACTAGAAATTGGGTGCATGGGATTGAAATAGTGTTTCATATGTCTTCAAATATTTCCCTACAACTCAAATCCAATCCTATTTCACTCAACCAAACTCTTTAACAAACATAACACTTCCTTGTCCTTCATTCTAGGCTGAATACATTGAGATATTTGGCCTAGGGCTTGATGCATGAGGTCTTTACCCTTCGAGCCATCTCCTGATCTTTTATAATAATTAAATACACCATCCTAACTTGAATTTTCTAGGATCTTAGAGAAATCCACATGACAGAATGAAATTTAGGACTCCATTTGTAAACTGTGCTTCAAATAAGCTCTTTCTTGCACTAGTTTTTGAAAACTGAAACAAATACCTATCAAATCAAAACTAAATAACTTCTAACCAATTTTAAGTAACACTAACATAGAAGACCTTCAAAAAATTAATTTTTTTCCAAGGTTCACATCAGATACGGCTGTACATCTCATAAATGCTCAGAAAAAATTTTCACATTCCATTTCCCATGCATCAAAGTTTCAATACAGAACTTCTAACCATTTAGGTTCAAAGTAGGCACTTAAAAAAACTTCAAATGTGAAGTTAGATTGATCAAAAATTCCCTGTGACTGTTGGGCTTCCATCTTGCAACTCTCGAGCAACTTTTGGAAGTTGCATGAGCAACTTTTTGACAAGTTTGCAACATTTGGCAAAATCTTGTCTTTTTGCACTCAAAGACTTTTAGAATGAATCCAAACCTATCAACTTGACATGAAATGCCTAAAGTAAAATGGATCCAAAGGATTTAACACTAAGGACTCTAAAAACATAAAAACATGCTAAAAAAAAACCTAACTAGGTGATCCAAATGGACTAAGGCATCTCTTAGCTCATAAATCCTAAGAGATCCTTAACCACACACTCATGAATCAAAAACCAAAATAGGATGATCTTCTAAGATAAATCCCTTTATTACAAATATGAAACTTGCAAGATGGCATTCAATCAATGACAGTCATGGGTGCACTACACCAGATCTCCTCATGGATACTTTGAAGTTTCCAATGGGATAAGGAAAGGGGGCCCCTTATCTCCCTTATTGTTCATCAGTATGGTAGAAGCTTTGGGATGCAGACTTATTAGCCAAAAAAAAATTGGGCATTCTCAGTTGAGTGGAAATTGCTTCATCTGTAAATGCAGTCACCCATCAACAATTTGTAGATGAAACAATTTTATTCGGAAAAGGCACCATTGGGGAGGCTATTCAAATTAAAAAAATCTAGCCAATTATGCCTTAGCCTCTGGACAAGCTGTCAAAAGAGAAAAATCTTTGATATTTGTTTTTTATACAAATAAAAATCTCAGCATTAGATTGTAAAAACGTTGGGATTCAAGGTAGGTTCTCTATCATGCTCCTATTTAGGTATCCCAATTGATAAAGCTATGAGATCAAAAGAAGCATGGAAAACCATTGGAGAAAGTATAGATAGAAGGATGGACTCATGGAAATCTAAATGGCTCTCCTAGGCAGGAAGAATTGTTATGATCAAAGCTATATTGGTAGCTATCCTCATTTATCTTATGTCTTGTACTGCATTACCAATGGGAAGTTATATGGATATTGTGAAAAAAAATTTGAATTGTTTTTGGTAAGGCACGGATACAAAAAGGAAATTTTCCTTATAGAATGGGATAAAATTTTCAAAGTAGTAGCTATAGGAGGGAAGAGTATTAAGAATCAGCTCTTTAAAAATCAGGCCCTTAGGGTGAAGCTATATTGGAAAATTTACAAAGATCAAAACCTTAAATGGTTTAAGATAATTTGAGGTAAATACTTTCACAATCTAAATGAGGAAAAGGTTTTAAGAGTCAAATAATTCCCTAGGGGATCCATGATATGGAATTTCATCTCAAAATCTAGGGGTATTATTGAAGAGAACATCTCTTGGAATATCAAAGATGGGAGTAGAGATCTCTTTTGGGAGGACTCATGGGGGGGTATCTGAGCATCAAAAAATATATTGGCTCAAAAAAAATCAGAAAAATATGTTCAGACAAGTGGGGGGCATTGGTCAAAGATTACATCTCTCCTTCCATGGTGAGCCCTCTAGGAAGGTTCATGGAAGTGGAAAAAATTTGCAGAGCTAGCCTTAGAGCCCATGGACATGGAGGAACTTAACTCAATACAAAAGGATAGATTCTTCTTGTTAAAATAGGGTAAGGATGAATTAATTTGGAATGGACTCAGGAGAACAGCATCAGCTTCATTCTCAGCTGCCAAATCATTTGTGTTGGTTCAATGTGTGCCTACCAAAGGCGGGCTTATTTTCTTGGGTGGCTATTCAGTGAAGAATTATTACTGTTGATTGGTTCTAGAATTTTGGGTATCATGGCCCCTCTATTTTCTCTATGTGTCACAACAATGAGGAAGATATAAATTATCTACTTTTATCATGCCTTTTTGCATCATAATGTTGGCGGTGGCTTTCTACCAAATTAGGTTGGTTAAGTTCTCTACCTTCTGACATCCTATCCCTCTTCAAATCATGGCCTCTTCTATCTAAGGAATGTATCTGTGGAAATCTATGGACTATTTCACCCTAAATTCTGATTTGGGAGTTATGGAAAGAAAGGAACAGAAGGATATTTCAAGATTAAAAAAATTGGACAGCGCTTCTCTCGTCAACAAGATTGAGACAACCATAGTTGAACTAATGAACTCCCGCATCCAAATTCAAAGTGTTCAACACAATTTTTACACTAGCTGAGATGACAAAATGTTAAAATGTTGGTATGGACTTAAAGCTCCTCCTATTTTAGGTAGAGGAACTAAATTAAATGCAAGTTCTAGAGCCAGTTGTCATTGGTCCACTCTTCCCTGGGGCTGGTTCAAGTTGAATTTTGATGGGGCCTTAAAGGGAAAGCCAGGACCATTATGGGCTGGATGCATAATGCATTCTTTTTAGGGTGAGGTGATAGCAAAAATTGTAAGACCTCTAGAAATCGATACCAATAATATAGTAGAATGTAAAGCACTTTGATTTCGTCTCTAAATAACTATTGAATTAGGATTAGGTAAATTGGAGATTGAAGGCGACTCTATTATCACATTAAATGTAGTTAGAACCAAAACCACTCCAAATTGGAGACTTCATGCAATGCTGGTGTTATTTTAAATTTGGTAGATAAGTTTGAATCGACAATGGTTAATCACATTTACTACTAAGGTAATTCCTTGGCTGATGAGATGGCTAATCAGGAAGTATGTGAAATCTCTCTTAGGTACATTTGTACCCCACTAGTGGAGTCTGAATTGGAGTGTGTACCTTATGTATTGGATACATACATTCCAGGCAGTCTTGTCAATTTCAAATTTTTGTTTTGGCAAGAGGGTCCCACATCTAGCTCACTCTTATTTCAATCAGAAGAAGTGATGGAATTAGTCCACTAGATATGAAAACTTCCACTTCTCCTCTAACATACATTGTTGTTCACTTATAGTAGTCAAATAGACAATGTGGAATTCTCTTTTTTGGCAGAGCAAAGTATTCTCCTTTCACATTCTACTCCTTAGGAGCGCAAATAAAAGGTTCTACATTATTATGAAATAAATTTAGCAAGAGACATAAATGGAAACTTACTAGATAAATACCATCTATGGTCCGTAAAAGGTTATTTGATGGATATAAACTTGATAGTGTTCAGTAGAGATGTGAGGCTTATTCTACAAGTGGTTCTATTGAAGAGACTCTACATTGGGTTGCATGCAAAGTATAGAGGGGTGATTAAATAGAAAAATTTTATGTCTAGTTAGACATTGTCTTGTAGTTGCGAGAAACATTGGTCTCAATCGAGGTTTGCTACAGCGTATTTCATTTAGTCATAGATACACTGATCAAGCTTCAATCAGATCTGGAACATATTACCTTTGACAACCCCATTAATTCCTCCTGACTCAAAGAGGTCTATAAATTTCATCATTGACTGGTGTTTCATGATGTGAGGAAGGTGATAGGCTTTAATTTCCTAAGTATTAATCATCATTTCAGAGTTAATTTGGATATTTGTGTTGGTTTCCTTGCAATCACATTGGTTGTTGGAGTTTGTAAAATCATGGTAGAGGAATTATGCCACCATCTCTTTGCTGAAGAATACCTCATTGGCCTTCATGGGGAAATAGTAAACATTGATGTTGAACTCACCACCCCTTTTCCAGTGGATTTAGCCTCAATAATGACAGCAGGGGATCCATTCCCAATTTTAGGGTTTAACCCAAGGAGGAATATCTATGGCAGGAATCCTAGGATACTCTTCATTCTCTAGGGCTGGGAATGGGGGGATGATTAAATGAGAAGATACATGATGAAAAAAAATCATTTTGTAAGAAGTATTAAAAGAATGAAAATAAGAACATGAAGTAATCCAAGAAAATGAAATCCAAGAAGGATTTTACCATAAGCCAAATGTGAGATAAAGTTTTCAAGATCAATCACCAAGCACATGAGAACCTCCAAGAATCCAACAAAGAGCCAAGAGATTTTGGTAAGGGGAAAATCAAAGAAAAACCCCTTTGTTAATAATAAGAATATGGTAAAAATCCTATGGATGAGAGCAATGAGCTCAATACAATAATAAGAGCAATGAGAGATTGAGAGAGAGAGGAGAAGATTATTGAAGCAAGTGTGTGAGAGACATCTCTTAAGTAGAGATGAGTGGAGGAGTTTGCATGTAACTCCCTTCTCCTATGGATGCCACATTCA
>MU227918.1:451659-463471 GCA_018584345.1 Thuja plicata | reverse complement strand
TAAACAGTTTTATAACTAACTTATCAAAGTCTTGCTGAAGTTTATTCTCAAAAACTAAGTTAAAAAATAGAAAATCCTAGGAACCATCTTCAACATCCTTCATTAAGCATCTCAGGTGGTGGCGTCTTTGGTTTGTTCAGGGATATGTGTAGCTTTCTGTGCAGTGCTCCATTCCTCATATGCAGCCAATAAATTGGCTATGAACTGTTGGTTAGATAGTTTAATAGCTCGCATACGCTTCTTCCAAATCTTATTTCCATTCTGGAGTTGATCTAGCTTTCTCTTGCATACCTCCAAGTGATCGTGGCAAATCATCAGAGTTGAATCCACTTTGGCCACCGTAGAACAATCTTTAACTGTTATGTCCTTGGTCTCCATCAAAGCATTCATTTTCTTTTAAATGGTGAAATCACCTTAGTAGAATTATTGTTCAGATCCTATATGTTCTCCATCAGCCTCACATCCATGTACTTGAGGTCATTGCTAATTATGTCATTGAGGCAATTGAGCTCCTTCAAAATTTCTGATAACTCATTTATCCTATGTTCTATAGTTCATTTTTCCACTCTGTATTGGCTTTAGCTATGAACAACAAATTGTCATCATCTCCTGGTATTGCTTTTTTCTGAAAGGAATTTGGTTACACCGTAGATGTGAACTTCTTCTATCTTATTAATCACATTGTCCCATTTGTTCATTTCATTTGTCCAAACAATATGTTTTGTCTCTAATTCCTTGGAAATCACAATGGTCTATTGAGGTGTCTAATCAAGGCTCGTGACATATTTCAATGTGTATTTATTGACCTTATCAATCCAATCAGAGAGTGTCTTTGATACTACCCTATATCTCTGCACTTGATCTAATAATTTCTAGCTTGAGGTAGACCTAACATCAACTAAAGGGGATGCTTGGAAAAAAGACAAAGACTCAGGATTTAGGATTGCATGGATATACTCATACATAAGCCTCAGAGACTCTTTAAGAGCTTTCTTATCTCTCCAATCTTTTCAAATCCTTTGACTAATCTTTTTGTTACTTGACGCAAAAACCTTCATGTCCACAGATCTAGTTTCCTAGCCAAGATCCACCTTTTCAATATTGTAGTCTTGATGTGTGACTTCATCACTATTCTTGTTAGTAGAAGGTTTAAAAAATGTTATCATCCAATGTTTTGTATCTTTATCCACGTCAATCAACACTTCAATTTTTTGGATTTTTGCTCTTAGGCATCTTCCCGAGATACGTACTCACCATATCCCTGATTGGGCTAGAAACAAGAACAATGTTGTGTTTCTTACTTACTGATACTTAAAGACAATTGGGAGCCTTTGTGCTAAATTTTCTTGGAGGTGTCTAAAAATTTGAAGGATCTCCCAAGCCAATGAACCTTTCCCTGGTGCTTCTATTTGTGTTTTTTCACCTTCAGTTGCTACATTCTCTTTTTCTTTGTCCATTACTAATTCTTTTTCATATACTTCTTCACTCTCAATGGTTTCCAAATCAATCACAATTTGAGTCACTTTAGTGGGCTCACTTTTATTTTTACTCCTTAAGCGATTAACCCTCATAGTTGGATTCACAAGAACAAGTTCTCTCCCTTTAGGATCAACCTCTATTTCTAGCTCCAATTCACCTGCAGTAGAAAATGGTTCAAACACATTAGTACATGGGGGAGGAGATTTGGTCTTTGAGGATACTGGATTATCTTTGCACCAATTTTTAGATCCTTTAGGCTTATTCTTCTTGTATTTTAACCACTTCTTTGTTCTTCTTAAAACATTATGAGTTCTGATTTTATCATCATCTTCTTCCCTTTTACTGCAATCTATCTCCAGAATAGGTGTGATTTCAAAATGTTTTACATACTTGGGGTCCAAGACATCTCCATCTTCATCAGCCTCATATCCTCTAACATCAACTAGGATCTTCAAGGTTACAATTTTCCTTAGGGTGAACCTAGACCACATATTTTTCTAACTTCATAACCATATGTGCAGTTTGCTCAATAGTCCCCTAGTTGAGGTTGATGGAGAAACATTGCATCAACACAAAAGTAGTTTGCAACAAATATTTTTTCTATCAAAATAGCCTCTTGCTTGGTATGATTCTAAATTCATCTCCTTGATTTCATCTTCTAGACCAGCTGTGCCTTGCATGGGCCTACATTTACATAATGATTGAGATTGATTGGAAACAAGAAGCTAGTCCCTCTTTTGGGCTTGTATTTCTTCCCAACTTGAACCAACTGTCTACACACCTCCACCAGTAGAAATTTGTCTAAACAATACTTGGGTAATTTCAAAGGTTCCCCATTAAACCCCCCAATCCTTAGATAAGAAAATTTTGGAAATTTAATATAAACACTTCCATAGACCTTTACCAGTTCAACGGCCTCTTCGTGCATTCTGTGATTTCCTTTACCTTTCAACTCGAAGAAAAGTTTATCCAGGAAGACCTGTTGACCCTTCTAAAATTATTATGGTTTCTTCTCTTCTACAAAAAAGGATAATATTCAAATATCTTCATTTCTTCCATCCATGGTTCATGAGGTATCCCTTCCTAGTCTCTACAACAAGCCAGGATATAGAAAATATATGATGTCATGTAAAAACCTAAAACTTCAGCTGTTTGAGATAGGCCTTCATGCAGTTGGTCTACTATGAACTTGGTGCAATAAAAATATTTTTATTTTCTTAGGATGGCCTAGATATAGTTATACATCCAATCTTCCTATAGGATTTTATGGGGATTTCCCTTTACCTTGTTTAGCAGGGTGACCATATCCTGCACATCATCAATTAGATGATCCTTCTTCAAAGGCCTAGGTAGGTGGGAGCCTCCTTCTTCTAGTTTCAATAACCAATGTCTAGCTATGGTACTATTAAAGTCTTTCCTATTTTCCTCAAAATGTGTCTGCACCTTGGAAATGGTCCAATCTCCATAAGTCTCTGCAGGATGAATTCTCAGAGCATCCATGACCACTTGTCTATTGATGCACACCAACACATCACTGAGAAAACTGTGAATGCACCTTTCAACTCTGTCATATCTATTTCAGCATTCCATCACTAAATATACACAATGTACCACTTTAGGAAAGCCTACGACTTCCAATAATCTGCTCTTCGTAATGTTGGCTTCCATTGATCTGACCTTAACCTTACTGAACCTACCCATTAATTTCCCTATATTGACATCTACTAGAAGCATGTCTCCCATATCTAGGAGACAGCTGGGTAGGGTACTGGACCTACTTTATCTCAGGGATTTTAGCTTAGAAGATGACATAACTGAACTAGGGAATAATTCTAAGAAGATGGAAGATATTGTAACACCCCAAAATTGGCATCTTGCAACCACAACCAATTTTGTTGCATTTGTCAACCTTCTGAATCATCAAAGTCCTATTATACTAGGCAATTCTGAGTTTTGACAAACTCTACTTGACTTAAGTGTCAAATATAGAAAATCCTAAATCTGCATTAATCACATACTATATTTAATTCCTAATTCGCTAAATAAACCCTATAATCAAATTAATTTAATTGCAAAGTCCTAGCACTTTAATTAAATTAAATTCACCCTTTTAGCTAAAATACATAAAAAGGAATTAAATAATATTTGATTATTAAATAAATATACTCATTTTAATAATTGAATTTAATTATTCAAATAATTGATAAAGTACATTTATGAGGTCATATTTCATTTATTTAATCAAATAATCTCTCCAAAATCCTCACTTTAGTTCAGAAATGGAAACTTTGAGTTGACTAAGATTCAAAAGTGTAACAAATCAGTTAACTAGTTCATTCACTCAAAAAGACAATAGTTCACTGTTTCTCTCAAAGGAAACTTGTTAATCTGAACTAGATTTTGAGGTGTTAACTGTTTCTCTTAAAAGGAAACTTGTCATTCTAACTCGACTCTCGTCCTATAAAAGAACTCTCTTTTTCTAATTCAAAAAAAGGAGAATGCATGTTGAAGTATCGAATTGTTGTTGGATTTCTAACTCATATTTGTTCATTCAAGCTTTCAATATTGCAATAGATTAATGTCATTTCTAGATTAATCATGCACAGTTTAGCTTCTTTCAAGCATTCTTAGTTTAATATCATATTCATTTCTAGCTTAATATCTCATGTTCATTTCTAGACTAAGCTTAATTTCATTCTTAGATTAATCCTACATTTATATTTCTATATTAAATCCTTCATTCTTAGATCGGTCGAGGTTGTTGGATTCTCAGATTTTGAGAGCTATTCAAAAACCCCATCTAGATAGGAGGCCACAGGTCGACTCATTCAGGCATGCAGGATGAATAAATTGATATTCATTCTTGTGTGTGACTGATGAACAATGACTATGTTGAAGTGTATGGCTAAGTTAGAGGCCCATATTTAGTGTATACATTTCTAGTGCCCACCGTGGGGCAAAAAATTCAATTTCTGGCCTCATTTTAACTTTTCCTTTCAATTCTATTTGCCATCCACTTTGAGTCAAATCTGATTCCTCCATCACGTTTGAATCATCGTTTTGGTTCAAAATGACTATAAATATACCCATACCCACCAAAAACTGATTCTGTGGAAAAATAATTTTACATATATAGAGGTTGTATGGCCTCTGCACGCAAATCAAGATAGAGTTCTCTGTCTACACACAGACTAAGGTACCATTTTTCAAATATTTTAGAATCTTTTCTTATATCATGTTGCAAACTTTTGGGTTATATTGTCATTTAAATTATTGGCCTATACCTACACGTGTCTATCCATTTCCACATTCCAAAAGCAATGACCAATGCCCCTCATTCCTTTCACTTTACTAATGGTATAGCGGTCTTTGTTTAAAAACAAGAAAAGATTAAGAAGTCCCGTGAATGTGGGACTAATCTTCCCACCCCACATAGTGCTTCTTCCTTCACTCCAGCAGCTCTCCTCCGCTCCCCAATTCCCACCCGACCACCACTTCACCCTTCCACCACTTACCACCTTCCACAGACCACACCACTCTTCCAACCACTGCTCATCATAGCACTCCCCTCCTTCCCGCATGAGCAGTTCACCCACTGCCAACTCCTCACTCACTGCCAACTCCTCACGTCCTACCATGCTCACCTCCCACCGTCCATCCTTTCCTCCCTGCCACACTTCCATCACTCTCTGCCTACCCTCACACATATTTATTCCTCCACCCTAGCTCCCTTACCCTATTCTATCTCATAGCTCCTTCTTCCCCTATCCACATTAGTACCACTCCGCTTCTTTCTTCTCACCCCGTCATCCCTCCCCAAACTCCTTCCCCACGCTGGGTTGTGTTTCCCTTCCACGCTGTCACCATAAGCCCCACACAATATTTTTAATAGAAACCCACCTTACTACCCTCCACCTACCTCCCTTCTCCTACACCATCTCCTCCCAACCTTCCTTCCTCCCTATGCTGCACTTTCTCCCCTCCGTAGCCCCTCGAAAGGTTAAACAGCGTGTTCACAAATTCTTGCATAAACATTCACTTAAACATAAGGTAGAGTCCAGTTTTCAATGCTGGAGTATGTTGAAGTGAGGCAACATTAACATAAGGCAAAGCCCTGCTCTCCACCTACCGCTTGCATAGCCCTCCTCTTCCACCACTCATCCCTCCAAACGGGCCAAATACACAGTGATATGTGGTACAAGGAAGACTTTTTGGTATATTAATGTTGACGACCATCTATATTAGTAATAACTGAGAGGGGGGGTGAATCAGTGGCCTCAAATTTTTATCCTTTAAACTTCAATCCAACAATTAATACACCTCAAATTATTAAGTCCCTACAAGATGTATGCCTTTGAAATACTTGAAATAAATAACTGTCTGTCAGTTTACCTTGTTTGTCCTTCTTCTCCTTGATAACTGATAAGCAGTAAAACTTATTTACCGATACTCAATAAATATGCAGAGTATACCAATCAATCCATAAATGCATATGTGAAATGTAAAACAATAAAGTAATAAACCATACACACATAACACAAGGATTTTAACGTGGAAACCCTGTTAAGGGAAAAACCACTGGGACCGGTACCCCACATTTTCACTCTTCTGAAATGAGCCCTGTTAGGAGCCAACCTTGTTAAAGGTTACAAACACACTGTTAAGTGTGACCTTGTTAGAGGATTTTTATACACATATTGTCACTAAGTATCTAGCATCTACGCTACCATCCTTGAATCATCCTCTAGACTGTCAATAGGCTTTATGCTAATCTTACTACCATCCTTGAATTAGCCTCCTTCTTAGACTGTCAATAGGCTTTAGGTAAGACCGATGCTACTATCATGAGTCAACCTTTTTGGTAATCTGTTAGGATATACCTCAATAGTAAAAGACTGTTAAGTCCTGCTCTGTTAAGAGACTTAATGCTTCAATGGTTAAACTAAAACATAATGACCTATTTCTAATGCAACTTGAATTGCAGATATTTAGATCTATTTACTTACAATACCTCTTTGATCAATGTATCAATTCAGTTCCTTTTTACTTCACACTTTCTACTCTGTGATGTTGTGCTTCACTATTTGTCGGTGTCTGCAGAAATCTTTAGCTCTCCCTTAGCTTGATTGATTAGGACTGTATGAAGCTTAACCTTCACCAGTTTCTCTTCAGCATCTTCTTTCAATTCACTCCCCTGTGTATCTGATTGCTTGTGGAAATGAATTATGCTTGTCTCTTATATAGACATGATATTCCTTAACTCTTGGTTCTTGATTCTTGATTCTTGGCGTGAAAAACAATCTAGCCAAATTGATTTACGGCTTTAACTCCTGATTTATCTCGTAGTTATCTTCTTGCCAGCTGTATAAATCATTTTTAAATCACTTACTTAACTATGGTTGAATAAAACAACCAGTTAAGTCTATCCTTAAGCTCTGGTAGCTAGATATTTTGTCATTTTCTGATCTCTCTGTTCTGTCGGTCAATTCTACAATTTGTCGCCGGTGACAACTACCAGTTCCATCGGTGCAACTTCAGTTAGCTTCAGGATCTCTTTTCGTCGGGCATCATTGGATCTTTCTCATCGGGCAACATTGATTTCAGCTCGTCGAGCATCCTATGATTTTGCTTTGTCGGGAAACACTGTCTTCTACTCGTCGGGCATCACTGTGACTTTATCTTTGTCTTTACCGATGGTGTGCACTCCGTCGGTGTGGTCTATCACTTAGTGAATACTTGACTTTTATGCATTGGTGAAAGCATAACCTCTGTTCCATTGATTCTCTGAAGTCTTTGGCATTATGTATATGACCATATAGATGATATCAAGTTGACATCAATGATAATACAAACCATTAACTAATTTAATGTCTTGCATCATCTTCAACTTAACATTATAAAACATTCAATCAGTTACATGTCATCAGTCTAACCTTTTTTGTAGTGTTAATCACATTTTGTAACGGCCACTTAACTATCAAAATTAATTAGGGGAAATGATGACATCAGCAGCATTTTAAAAATATTTTCATTCACCATTGGAGTTTTTAATTTTACATTCTATCTTCAAATCATCATAACTTGCTTGTATCAAGTCCTTTTTTCACTTTTTTTTTTTAATTTAGTGTAGAATTTTGTAATGATCACTGTGGTGGGATTATTTTTTGTTTTTTCTTGCAGTATTTCTTAGAAATTTCATATTTTGATGCTTGTACTTGCCTAATCCTACATTTTGCAACTTCTAGAGCTTCGTACGGGCTCATGTGGTAACCTTTTTTAGTGCATTTTTTTTGAAAGTGCATGTTTTTTGTCTAGTTTCTAAATATGCAATCAGATTTATGAGTTTCTGATTTTTCTAACGCTGACAAGTTTTGGGCTTTGTTGTTCTCAAGCTTATATTTTTCTTACAACCTAATAGTGGTTTGTAGGATGTTGAAAAAGAAGACTAAAAATACATACTAATAAAGAATCATCTTGCAGGTTGCCTTGATCAAAAAATGCTAAACATTGTGCTTGCATCTTGTTTTTGTTTTATTAAAATAGGAACGCACATGCAAGAAGTTTTAAAATGAACTTCTATCTGGTGTTTTAGGAATGAAAATCATGTTAGGAAACTATTCTCTCACCCTTTTGGGATGATAAAAAATCTAGAAACATTATTGTCATTTTCTTATGTGTCTGAAGTGTCTTCTAGTTTTGTAATCCTAAGGAATCGTGATGTAACACTAGTCTTGCTTCTCCCTAGCTTCCTCTAGGGTCTCCTATGACACTCTATTGACCTACTAGGGTTCTTCAAATTACCCTATCCTCCTTAAGATTCTTCTCACAAGATCATAATCCTTTCAACTAGTGAACACCAACAATGTAAGATCAAAACTCACCATGCTCCTTCCTAGGCTTCAAATGGCCCTTCTTGCTCCATCTGCACAAAATGATCCAAATCGATCCCAAAATTTCCCATATGGAAAGGTAGTCTTTAATATTGTTTATTGGACCAATTCCAATGTCCACAAATATTTTTGGGATTGAAACCCTCAACGAGTTCCAAGTCAAATACACCCAAAAGAGGGTTACTAGCATTAGGCCTAGTTAGGCTCCTTCTCTGTAATAACTTGTAAAAAATCTTAAAAAGTCAGAAAATTAACAAGATATCCTAATACCCTTTTTTAAGAACCTAATTATTTTCTAGGTCTTTGCTTCCATAGGTGTATGTACAGTACCTCCTACAAACAAGCCTAAAATTCAGGGTTTTAGGTCCTTTTCATAGTCTGCACAAGAAATTGATTTTCTTGGCTTACAAAGAAACTCACCCAAACTTATCCTCTGAGTCAAGATTCCTCCACTCAACACACTACCTTCCCACAATTCTTGATTGAAGCAATGAATTCTTTCAATCCCTCCAAAATTCTCTGCAACTACTAGTGATCACTAGCAATGCATCTCTAGCTCGCCTAGGGCATCACCTTATAAATAGCTTCCATACTTTCTTGGGCCCCTCCTTCACTATACATAATTTACATGGATTGACCTTCCATAATCCAAGACATGGTATAAAATGGATCTATAACCCCATTTTCTTATAGTGCTCAATTCAAACCAACGACAGGATAGGAACTAAAAGATTTTACTAAAGAAACTAAAACTATTCAAATTAAAAAAATTCCACCACACAAAGTCTTAGAATAATCTACATTAGCAAAAAAAAAGCTTACATTATTAGATTCAATCCATTACAATATCAGATCCTCACAAAACACAAAAATTATAGCTATTCTTCAATTTCACAGTTTGTACGCACTCTGACATCAACTTGCCAACCCTTGGAAATGATCAATGATAGCCTCTTATAGTTGACCAAGGAACTAAAATACCAGTTTCAGACAGTTAAGGAACTAATTCCTTTGAAGTTTCATTCTTGCAACAAATGTTGTCAATGTTGTCAATGACAACATTGACAACTTTAGCAACTTTTTGCATATGTTTTTCAAACTTGGTCAAAAGGTGTCCAATCTTTCCCAAATCCCTGATTATGGTGTATAAGCATGAAATAGGACCTTGAGAACTTTTCTTGGCCAAATTTGGCACTAAAATCATAAAACACCCTAATATACCTAGATTGGACTAAAGGTCATTAAGGACCTAAATAGACATCCTCTCACTTCACACACTACACACTAGGACTTTTAGTCCCTTTATTAACCTAGTGGTTTGGCTAGAACCACTACAAGCTAAAACATCAAAAGAAGCCCTAGGTTACCTTGCATCTTCTATCCTACCTAGGTGCTCCTGCACCATACTCCTCAACAAGGAAAGCTATGTCACTCTTGTTGACAAGATATCTGTTGAAATGCCCACCTTCTTGAAGTCTGCCTCTGCAATCCATAAGGCCTCTGACTCTGGTTTATCCTTCCACTGGATTAAGTATTCCATGTAGACTTTATGCCTTGTAGTCTTCTTGACCCTACAATCCAAAACTTTTTTAGCTACCATCTGTGGTTTGGGAGGCAATATAGTAGCCTCAACATCCCCACTGATTCTGTGACTGCCCTGACTGAACTCATCTATCTTCCCTCTAAACTAGATTAAGTCCTGCACATTGAACACCGGAGATATGCTCAAATCTGATGGTAAGTTTATCTTCTAGGAATTATCCCCACACTTGGATAGAATCTTGCAAGGTCCCACCCTTTTCATCTAAAGCTTGGTAGGAACACCCTTCTATAGCTTTTATTTGTTCAAGTGAACCATCACATAGTCACCCACCTCAAACTGAACATCTCTCCTCTTTTCATCAACTTTTAGCCTCAACTTTTGTTGATTATCTTGGATTTTATTTTTGAATTCTTCTTGTATCTCCTTCATAGTATGGATGAAGTCCTCATCATGCCCACTTATATACTCCATACCTCCAAGATCCCTGAGCACACAAAAACCCCTAGGGTGCATGCCATAAACTACCTCAAATGGGTTTCTTCCTGTCATCTTGTTCTTACTGTCATTGTAAGCATATTCTTCTTGGGGAATGACCACATCCCAAGTATACCCATACTCCTTAGTTAGGCACCTCAATAAGTTACCCAACACCCTGTTCACCACCTCAGTTTGGCCATTAGCCTGAGGGTGGTAAGGTGAACCAAAAGATAGATTGGTGCTCAATCTAGTCCATAATGTCCTCCAAAAATGGCTCATAAAATTCACATCCCTATCTAATACTATGCTCAAAGGAAGACCATGAATCCTTGAAATATCCTTAAAAAACAAATAGGCTATGTGGCTAGCATCATTAGTAGCCTTACATGGGATGAAATTCCCTATTTTACTAAATCTATCAACAACTACATAAATTCTATCATACCCCTGCTTGGTTTTGGGTAGACCTACAATGAAATCCATACTCACACACTCCCATGGCTGGTTAGGGACTTATAGAGGCTGATACAATCCTACATTACTCATTCCTCCTTTTTCCTTCATGCAAAAAACACACTGCTCCACATATTTGGTGGCATCTTTCACCAACTTTAGCCAATGATAGAACCTTTGCACCAGCTCTAAGGTCTTATTCATACCAAAATGACCACTTAGAGATGCATTATGTTTCTCCTATATGAGATTCATCCTCATAGAACCTCTTGGCACACATAACAAGTTACCCCTAAATAGCAGTCCATTTTGTAAAGTAAACTCTGAGAACTTGCCATGAAAATGGTTTTGAAAGTCAACACATACCTGATATGCTTCCCCAAAGTCCTCATCTACCTTTTATAAGTCTCTAAAACTATCAATTCCAATGCTATTTAGTTTGACTTCTTGGACTGTAAGCAATATCCATCTTAAATCATCTACCACCTTATTGAGTTGTCCCTTCTTATACTTTATAGTAAAGGTGAATGCTTGTAAATACTCCATCCATTTCAAATTCCTATTGCTTAGTTTCTCCTAAGTATTTATGTAGCTAAGAGCTTGATTGTCACTAAATACCAAAAAATCTTTAGGCAATAGATAATGACTCCATTTCCTAAGGGATTGGACTAAAGCATATAGTACCAAATCATATGAAAAATATCTCTTCTTTGCCTCATTCAATTTCTCACTAAAGAAGGTAATTGGCCTACCTTCTTCGCTCAATACCCCTCCTACTACCATCCCACTTGCATCACACTCAATGGTGAATAATTTCTCAAAGCTTGGCAATTGTAGGATAGGTGAGTAGCCACTTGTTTCTTCAACAACTCAAAGGATTTCTCTACTTCTAAGGTCCACCTAAACTTAGTTTTGACCCCACCCTTAATAGTATCCATCAATGGTGCACATATCCCACTGAAATTCCTAA